>CAUYQU010061697.1:0-85346 GCA_963574635.1 Cheracebus regulus
TAAGCATTTTACAGATTTAAATGAAATCCTGAGCAATAGAGCAAGATTTTCGTTCTCTCTCCCTCTTTCTCTTTCTTTTTTCTCTTTTATTCTACTTCTTTCTCTCTCTTAAAAAAAAAAAAAAAAAAAAAAAAAAAAAAAGAACTGCAATTCTTTCCAGACCTTTGTTTTTCCAAACTTACCTTGGTTTCTTCCACGTTACTACATGCTCATATTTGGTATAGAAAAAAAAAAAAAAAAATACTACTACACACACACTACAATGGCTAAAATTAAAGAGACTGACAATACCAAATGTTGATGATCTGAAGTAACTGAAATGTTTATGCATATTGGTAGGATTGTAAAATAATTCAAGGACTTGGGAAAACGTCTAGAAAATTTTTACAAAAATGGACATACACCTACTCTGTGAACTCGTAATTCCAATGCTGGGTATCTACCAAATAAAAACGTTTCTTTAAAGGTTACAAAAAAGAACCTTATACAGGAATGCTCATAATAACTGCATTCATTATATCAAAAACTAGAAACAGCCCAGATATCCATGAATATGCAAAATAATAAACAAATTGTTATATTTTTATACAAGGGAATACTAATGATAAAATGGAATACTAATGATAAAAATAAATAATTTTCTAGTATACATAAAACATAGGTGAACTTCATAACACTGTGCTGTGTAAATGAAGCCTTACTCAAAAGAGTATACACTGTATGATTTCATTTATACCACATTCCATAACAAGCAAAATTATTCTATGGTTAAAAAAAATCAAAGCAATTACTAGTGTACCAGGAGGTAGGGTGGAGTATTAGTACATTTTCATGCTGCTGATAAAGATATACCCAAGATTGGGCCATTTACCAAAAAAAAAAAGAGGTTTTTGAACTTACAGTTCCACATGGCTGGGGACGCCTCACAATCATGGTGGAGGGTAAAAGGCACATCTCACATAGTGGCAGACAAGAGAAGAGAGTTTGTGCAGGGAAGCTCCCATTCTTAAAACACTCAGATCTTATGAGAGTTATTCAGTATCATGAGAACAGCATGGTAAAGACCTAACCCCGTGATTCAACTATCTCCCATCAGGTCCCTCCCACCACACATGTGAATTATGGGAGCTACAAGATGAGATTTGGTGGGGGATAGAGGGCCAAACAAGTATCATTCCACCCCTGGCTTCTTGCAAATCTCATGTCTTCACATTTCAAACTCAATCGTGCTTTCCCAACAGTCCCCCAAATGTCCTAACTAATTTCAGCATAAACTCAAAAGTACAGTTCAAGTGTCATCTGAGACAAGGCAAGTCCCTTCCGCCTATGAGCCTGTAAAATCAAAAGCAAGTTACTTCCTAAATACAATGGAGATACAGGAACTGGGTAAATATAGCCATTCCAAATGGGAAAAATGGCTGAAACAAAGGGGCTATAGGCCCCATGCAAGTCTGAAATCAAGCAGGGCAGTCAAATCTTAAAGCTATAAATTGATCTCCTCTGACTCCATGTCTTATATGCAGGTCACACTGATGCAAGAAGTGGATTCCCATGGTCTTGGACAGCTCCGTCCCTGTAGCTTTGCAGGGTACAGCCTCACTCCTGGCTACTTTCATACGCTGGCATTGATTGTCTGTGGATTTTCCAGGCACATGGTGCAAGCTGTCAGTTGATCAGAAATTCTGGGTTCTGGAGGACAGTGGCCTTCTTCTCACAGCTCCACTTGGGCAGTGCCCCAGTAGGGACTCTATGTGGGGACTCTGACCCCACATTTCCCTTCTGAATTGCCCTAGAAGAGGCTCTATATGAGGACCTCACCACTCCAACAAACTTCTGCCTGGGCATCCAGGCATTTCCATACATCTTCTGAAACCCAGGCAGAGGTTCCCAAACTCCAATTGTTGGCTTCTGTGCACTCACTAGCTCAACACCATGTGGAAGCTGCTAAGGCTTGGAGCTTGCATCCTCTGAAGCAACAGCCCAAGCTATACCTTGACCCCTTTTAGCCATCGCTGAAGCAACTGGGACGCAGGGCACCAAGTCCCTAGCCTGCACACAGCAAGGGGTCCTGGACCTGGCCCATAAAACCGTTTTTCCTCCTAAATCTCTGGGCCTGTGATGGGAGGGGCTGCCATTAAGACCTATGATATGCCCTGGAGACATTTTCCTCATTGCATTGGTGATTAACATTCAGCTCCTTGTTACTTATGCAAATTTCTGCAGCCAGCTTGAATTTCTTCTCAGAAAATAGGATTTTCTTTTCTATTGCATTATCAGGCTGCAAATTTTCTGAACTTTTACACTGTCTCCCTTTTAAAACTGAATGCCTTTAACACCACCCAAATCACCTCTTGAATGCTTTGCTGCTTAGAAATTTCTTCCACCAGATATCCTAAATCATCTCTCTCAAGTTCAAAGTACCACAAATCTCTAAGGCACTGGCAAAATGCCACCAGTCTCATAGATAAAACATAACAAGAGTCAGTCACCTTTGTTCCAGTTCTCAAAAAGTTTCTCATCTCCATCTGAGACCACGTCAGCCTGGATTTCATTGTCCATACTATTATCAGCATTTTGGTCTAAGCCATTCAACAAGTCTCTAGGGAGTTCCAAACTTTCCCACATTTTCCTATCTTCTTCTGAGTCCTCCAAACTGTTCCAACCTCTGCCTGTTACCCAGTTCCAAAGTCACTTCCATATTTTAGGGTATATTCTCAGCGGTGTCCCACTCTACTGATACCAATTTACTGTATTAGTTTGTTTTTGCACTGCTGAAAAGACATACTCAAGACTGCATACTTTACAAAAGAAAGAGGTTTATTGGACTCACAGTTCCATGAGGCTGGGGAGGCCTCACAATCATGGTGGAGAGTGAAAGGCACATCTCACTTGGCAGCAGACAAGAGAAGAGAGCTTGTGCAGGGAAAATCCCGTTTGTAAAACCACCAGATCTTATGAAACTTATTCACTATCATGAGAACAGCACAAAAATACCTGCCCCATGATTCAATTATCTCCCACTGGGTCCCTCCCACAACACATGGGAATTATGGGAGCTACAACATGAGGTTTGGTTGGACACACAGTCAAACCATACCAGGTAGAATTGACTGGAAAGGGGATAAGGAATCTGTCTGGGACAATATATAATGTTTTATAATGTTCTATATCTTATTAGGGGTTTGGATTACACAAGCATATGTATTTGTCACAACTTTGTTGAAGACAGGTGTTGAACAATGAGAACATATGGACACAGGGAGGGGAGCATCACACTATGGGGTCTGTTGCAAGGGGCCAAGGGAGGGATAGGAGGGTGGGGGTAGGGAGGTTAGGGAGGGATAACATGGGGAGAAATGCCAGATGTAGGTGATGGGGAGATGGAGGCAGCAAACCACATTGCCATGCGTGTCCCTATGCAACAATCCTACATGATCTGCACATGTATCCCAGAACCTAAAGTACAATAAAAAAAAAAACGAAAAAAAAGAACAACAAATAAAGAACTCTATTTCATTACATGCATGCTGAAGTATTTAGAAAAAACTAATAATGTTGCAATTTCCTTTTAAATGTAATAAAATGGATTGGTGGAAGTATACAGTGATAGACGGATAAATATGCAATAAAGCAACTATTAGCAAAGTATTGCTAAAAGAATCTTTGTGGTGAGAGTACAAATATTCCCAATAACATTTTTTAAGCTTGCTAAATGATTGCCATTTTTCATGGTATAATATTGGCAAAAAAAAAAAATACTGCTTAAAGTTTAAATTTCATTATTTTTCTAGGAAAAATGTCAAATTGCTTATTGTTGGCAGCAATTCACCATAAATGCACCCTCGCTATAACTTTACAGGAATACATACCTTAAAAGAAAAATAAAATATATTTTATTCACAAATTACACTTGATCACTAATATATCACATTTGATATGGTCAATGAAAGTAATATGTAGGCCAACAGAAGAGGAAAAAAGGCACCTTTTTTCCAGTGTTGAAAAGCTTTCAAATATCATCTCAACTTTCCCTTTGCCAGTACATGCTGGACTTTGTCTCATATAATTACATACAGTCTACAGGCAGATTCAAAATACTTTGAAATTATTATCATAGTTTAAAACTAAATTATAACAATTACAAAAACACAATTCTTAAAATTTTGTCTTATAGAATCATAAAGATGTTCTCCTCTACAGTATAAGGACCTACATAACAACTTCATGATTATAAAAATTAGCAAATATTGACAAAACTATTTTTTTAATGTGGCAAAACTTTGTCTTGATGTTGCATTGGCATTGTAATTGTGAATTGACTGCTCCTACTGTGGTGGTTTGCAAGGCTTTTCCTTAGTTCAGCTAAAGACAGGGTTGTTTGTCCCACCGCCACAAAAATTCAGGCTCACGGACAATTTGAATGGTGAGTGAGACAGAGTTTTTATGAGTTAAAGGAAGAAAATGAGGTAACAGGGACTCTCAGTAGGCCAGTGTTCCTGCTAGCGTGCTTCCCACCCACGGTTCAAATCCCAAGTTTCACACAGGAATAGGAGGGTCCAGGCTCCTTCCTGCTGCAAACATAGTGAACTTTCTGAGACTCCACCTCAGTGGACAAGCTGGCTGGAGTTTCTCTGGGGATCCCCTCCCACTTGGCTAACTCCTTCCCCTAAGGAAGCAGTCTAACTGCTGTTAGATTAGGATAAGGACATAAGGAAGAAGACCTGTCTTAACTGCTTCCTGCTGACAGGGGGCAGTTTTGAGGAAATAGCAGTCAGAGCTTCCCCAGAGGCCTATTTAAGGATTCCTGGAAGGAGCCATTGTCAGAGGCTCCAGTTGCATGACTGTTTGGAGTTTGATGGCCGGAAGGCAAGAACAGATAAACTGGGTTATTAGAAAACATGTATCAAAACAAAACAAGGGGAGGTGTAAAGACAGCTCAAAAATTCTGAGGCCGTTTACCAGTTTACATAGGGAGAGGGAGACCAAAAGACCGACTGGTTTAAAAAAAAAAAACAAACTTTACCCTTTTGCTGCCATGTTGGGCTTCTGGGTTCCCTTCCCCTGAGCTCAATCCTAAGCCAACCAGCTTAAGGTTTAGAAAATTAACTCTTTCCAGTTTGGAGGATGCATTTGAGGGGAGTGCCTCATAGTATGGAGACATAATTACCTATTAGTGAAGAGAGAATTAAGGAGGAGAAAGTAAAAAAGAAGGCATTCCCAGAGGTTCAGGATGCATTAGAAAGGGGTACAGACTGAAGATGAACAGCTGCCCATCTAGAAAGAGGGGAGCAGATATCAATGGTTCCTTTTTCTTTGTAGCAGATACCCAGAGTACATGAGGGAGAGAGAGAAGAGCATCCTCTTTCCATTTTTGCACTGCCACGGGTATTAAAGAGGCTTGCACCCATGAAGCAGGGGTAGGAATACGCTTGCACCCAGGAAGCAGAGAATAGGAATTATCTGCTCTCACCTGTGTCTCTTTCCCATATACTGTCAGCAGTTTTGGAGTTCTTTAGACCTCATTTATGCCACAGATATTAATGTGGCCTTTATCAATGAAACAGGAAGCTTGGGGTTAGCTTAATCAGCAAGAATCAACCATGCTCACCTGCCCTGGGCCTTGTAACCTCTGTTATCATTTGCCTCTGGATCCCTCAGTCCAGTTTTCCTTCCCAGGGCTTTGATCCTGAAGCTTGGAATTGATTTGGGACAAAAATGTATCTCAGGTGTTGCATGGACTCTTTATCATAAGTTGAATGCTAAGGTAAAACTCTGGAATGGGTCCTTTTCCAACAAGGGAGAGGAAAGGATGCCTTGTGACATACCCAAATAAGTGGTGGCTATAGTTATGCTTGTTAAGATTTGGGTGCATGGTGCTTGGCTTTGGTTAGCTCCATTGGCCTTAATTTCCCAAAAGGAAACCTCTGAGTGATGGGCATCCTATTCATTCCCATCACCTAGAAGAAACTGCAGGATAATTGCTCAGAACTAGAATACTGATCAGAATTTCTACAGTATCCATCCCTCTTATTCTTTCTGAGCTGCAGCCAGGGATTGCTGGTTGCTTCACAGAAGCAAGCAGAGATAGTCTAAAATGTAGGCAAACAACTAATGACTTTAGAATTTAATGACAAATATATGACAAGTTTTGAAATATGATTTCTCTCTCCAGTACTCATGTTTGTCAAAAAAAAAATCAACATAGGACTGAATGGTTTGCACACTAAACTTTAGTTTTATACTTAGCCTGATTATTTGCATCAAGTGCAGCAAGATAATTATTTCTACATAGACCATTTGGATTGATTGACTTTGATAGAAGTTTGTTCCACAAGGAATCTCAGATAAGCCCTTTTAAAGCCAAGCCCAGACATGAGTTTATCCTCAAATACCTGTGAGTTGGGTGATCCCCTCCACTTAAGGTCCCAAGATAAATTTGGAGCTCCTAGACCTGTTAGAAAGTGACATTCTTTACTGACCACTGGTCAAGAACCCTGTACAAGGACTGCATAGTTAAGGGCATGAGACCAGTTTCTCCCATGGGGCTTTTATCAGCTCTGCCAGCTGATATTGACTACTTGAAGGGAAGCATATCCTTCCAGTCAAAGCCTTGGTAAAATAACCACTTTCTCCAACTGTGTCTTCTTACAAAAGAAAATGGATTCATATTGCACTGATGCAAACAACTGTACTGCCATAAGAATACTGTCAGATAGTTTCCAAATTTAGAGGAACCAGGAAGAGAGAAAAAAACATGCCCTAAATCTTGATCACAGGAGTATATCTTACTTAATTATTAAAAGCCATAAATAGTTCAAAGTTTCCTTGACTCCAAAAAACAAAACATGAATCAGCAATATTCCAAGCAAAGGTTAAAAAGATTTGCTTCAGTTTCCTGACTTCCATTTAGTTAACTCTTGTTTTGCTTGATATTCATGACCATTTCAGCTCTTCATGAGTCCTGTACATTTTCCTTTATTCCAATGTTACAATCTCTAAAGTTATCAGAAGGCTGTATTTGAGAGCACCTGTTAAAGTTCTACAGCTTATTATGAATCATCTTTTGGAAAAGATAAAAAAAAAAACAATTGTCTGTGAACAGCAAAATGTCCAGGTTAGTTACAGTTAGAAACACAACTGACAAAGAAGTTTGTTTATCTCCATGGTTTACAACAACATAAAAACCTTAATTATGATTGGTAGCATATACTTAGACATTTGAACTTTAGAAATCTCATACAATTTTGGAACATACCTTAGCATTATTCACCAAAATAGAACCTAAAGAAGACTGAGCATCATTTTGACAATTTCATGTACCAAAATATGTCAAATAATCCTGTTTACCTCTCTTTTCTGGGCATTCCAGGGGCCCTCTGGACTATCCCAGGTGTCAGGAAAGACAATGTTGAAACTGAAGTTTGATTTTGAGAAGGCTGTTAAATGTTCAAGGTTTAAAACACTTGATATTATGAAACAGAATTCTAGGTTACAGTAAGTTATTTATTTTGCCAAAAATTATGGCTCAGAAATTTAAAGAAGCAACAACCTTCCGTAACCCCTTACAAATTTTACCAAAGATTAGATTAGTGCCTTAGGAACTCTTGCTTTTATTTCAATGCTCAATTTACAGAAAAACTATATAATGCCCTTTTTTTGAATTTAGTCAGTATGTTCACACAGAGAACCTCTTCAGCAAGATTAATTTCCACAATTCTTCCACCACTTCTTTGAACCTTTAGCTTTTTCCTAATTTAATTACTAACAATCCTTTAACCCTAGGCAAAAGTTTACATTTCCATGCCTTCTTATAACCTTTATTAAAAAACACATTTTACCATTCTTACACACCTTGCATGTAAATATATTTCTAGTAGTTTCAGTTAACTCCTAGCAATTTTAAACTTTAAGGTAAAACTTGGTATTTAATTGTGTGCTAACTGCAGTCAAGGTTTGCCTTATTAGTTAAGGGGTGATTAGTTCCATATGTCCCCAGGCCTTACCAATTGTGAAGCCGGCAATTCGAATAGCTCAAACCCAAAAAGGAGTTTGTAACCTCAAAACACTTGGCAAACCTTGCACCTGACCTACATTTCACCAATAGTCTTTAGGGCTGTTTTTAATTTCTTAAAGATTAAAGTCACATGAACTGAAATGTTCCAAAGCTTCTAACTTCTCTTTAAAAAGTTTTAGATCCAGTGCTTGTCCTTCTTTAGGCCAAATTAATTGGAGCTCTTTTGACAGACAGTATACACAGTACACACACAGACCTCCAGAAGAAAACCCAGTCCCTAGGTGGGGCCCTTTAAGAGACAGCACTAGGAAAACATGCAGGTATCAAACCAGAAAGAAACTTATTCCCTAAGGCAGGATTCCTAAACAAAGTCTTGCCTAGTGGTTACAGGCCTTGCTCCCAGGGCATAAAACAAGATGGAGGTTTGCAACACAAACCATACAGACATGAAAAGCGCACTGGATTGGCAACAGCCCCAAACTAGCCCCACAGACCCTTTTTCACAATTAAAGCTTTACAGAAAATATACATAGTAATAGCTGTGCGGCCTTGTGTAGTAAAACATCTTCTAAAAGAAAAAAAAAATTCTTGCTTAAAACCTAACTGCTGATGGGGTGGAGAAGAGGAAAGAAAAAGAACAGTTTAAAAATTTCTGGGGAAGAATCTCATACTCTTATGCAAGTGGTTTCTCCACCAGGAACATTAGTTCAATTACTGTCCAATGGAGTAAAACCCCTTGGCTGGGGGAGGGGAAGACTCCCGTAGAAGCAGGTGGCTGGGACTGCCAGCCTGCTGGGCCAGGCTCTTGGGCCATGCATCCCAGCCCGGCATGGAGGAGAGAGCCGCGGGGAGCTGCTGCTTGCCAGGCCATCCCCAAAAAGGAAGGAAAAGGCCGTGAGGATGAAAGAGGCTCGGAAGAGAGAGGGATAAAGAATTGTTGGTTTGCATCTCACTCACCACTTCCCGAGCCCCCACGCTGCATGCCAAAAGTGTTGCAGGACTTTTCCTTAGTTCGGTTAAAGATGCGGTTCCTCGTCCCATGGCCACGAAAATTCTGACTTGTAGACAATTTGAATGATGAGATAGGGCTTTATTGGGTGAAAAGGAAGAAAAGGTGGAAACAGACACTCTTGCTAGGCCAGAGTTCCTCCTAGAGCACTTCCCACTTGAGTTCAAATCCCAGACTCAAACAGGAAGAGTAGGGGCCAGGCTCCTCCCTGCTGCTGAGGTCATGAACTTCCCAAGGCTCCACCCCAGTGGACAGGCTGGTCGGTGTCTCTCCAGAGACTGTTTCTCACCTGGCTGTCTCAGTGGGACCAGAATTTTATTTTACTATTGGTTAGTTTCAGTTCCAGATTACAAAATCAATAGCTGAAATTGAAAGGATCTGCCTCCCACATCAACAAAATACCACACAGAATTATACTTTACAATGAAGAATATCAGATTACCATACACAGTGAAAATTATTTATGGGTAAGTTCACAATTTACATCAGAAAGATTTAATGTGATGAATCATTTTAGGAGGGATATCTTTTCAGCTTTTTCCTTCTTAGCTATTCAAAGGGACCAGCTGAAAAATTTATGTAATAATTTGACATCTTTTTTCAATAACATGTGATTTCGAGTTCTGAGTAGCTCCTCCTTGCCCAGATATTTCAAAGGTTGAGGCTTAAATATGAGCCGTGTATTAATCAACTTTGCTGAAGTAACAAGCAACAACCCCCAAATCCCAGTGGCTTATAAAATTATTTTTCACTCACATTGCCCATTAATTATGAATTGGTTGTGGTTCTGGTAGATGGGACTTCTAATCCCTGAATCAAAGCAGGAGTAGCCCCTCTTTTAGATAAGCCATGGGGAAGAGTGAGAGAGCTGGCCAAAAACGTGTGCTGCCTTTTAAAATTTCTGCTTCAGAAGCTCTGGCATGTCACATCTACTCATATGCAACATAAGGAGAGAACTAAAGGACCGAATACAAAAGTCATGAAGCCAATATATCATCAAAGGAATAGGAAGCCAATAGTTTTTAAAGAAAAACACATTTTCTGGGTTTAGGGGAGAAATTTAATATAGAAACAGAACAGCCATGAAAGAAATTTCTGTTTTTCTGATTTTCCTGTTACATCTCTGCTAGGATGCCAGTACTATAAGAGAAAATAAGATATTCTTGCCCTATAACATAGAATAGAAGACAAAACATCAATAAGAGTAGAAACAAAAAAAAAGTGAAAATAAGTAAATAAAAGGAGACCCTGTTACAAGGCAGAAGATAAGTATACAAGAAAAGTAAGCTGAAGGAGACAGTACATGTATGGAAGAAATGTCATTTTCTCACACCTTGGCAGTCTCCACTAAACTATTCTACTCTTTGAAGAATAGGCCAAAACTTTTAAGAAAATTAGCCCAATTAACAGTGAGAAGAATGGTGGAGACTGCATTGCATAATATGAAACTCCAGCCTGTTACAAGCAAAATCAAAATTTTAGATTGAAAAAATCAGAAAAGCAGTCAAAGAAAAAAATGAGTTCTTGAAACATACCTCACATAAAAATCACTGACTTCCAAAACTCCTCTCAGAAATCTAAAAGATACCAGCTATTCTGTCAACTGAAATAATTCAGTTATCTATTTTAAAATATGTGTTAAGTACTATTGTTTCTCTTTTTCTTTCTTTCTTTTTTTTTTTTCTAATGTAGAGATGAGGTCTTGCTATGTTGCCCAAGGTGGTTTTGAACTCCTGATCTCAAGGAATCCTCTGGCCTTGACTTCCTAAAGTGCTAGGATTACAAGTGTGGGCCAGGGCATCCAGGCGGCACTTTTAAATAAAGATTTTAATGCCACAAAAAATTCTACTCTATATTTCAAGCTGAATTTTCAGCTCATCAATAAAAGAATTAAAATATAATTAAATGACTAATAAAAATGGGAAAGAGAGAGAGATTGAAAGAATGAAATGTTAGGAGAGTAAATGAGCTCCCTTCATTATCAATTTTAGAAAATCTGCAAATACTGCTTAAATTGGTCATCAAGAAATAAAGCGTACAACAAAAAGAAAGAAAGAAAGCGTAACTATATTATTGTTATATATGCAACCACTCAAAGAACTTAAAATATCAAAAGTTGCTACTTCTCAGGAAGGGAGTGAAGGTGAAAGTAAGGAATCTAAAAATACTTTAACTTTTTATTAAATATGGTAACATTCTTATTTTATGCCATTTCGGTCAGTTTACATTTTTATTTCTACACACATGTATTACTTTTCAAATAAGAAAGCATTAAATGGAGGCGTGAAATTTTATAATGATATTTAAACAGAATGAATACATGTGTCACAAATTGGAGCAAAAATACTTCTCAGTACCTCACAGTGTCTCTTAAAACAAGATACCAAATACAATCTGAGTTTAAGCCCAGTTAATTAAAAAACCCCTAATATCCAAATGCTTTCTCTAGTCAGAAATTAAAACTCTGTACTTTTGTAAATTTTTCTTTTCTTTACTGACAGGAAGGTTAGAGCAAAGATCAGTGCCCCGGCTCTATCACCTCATGTTGAGTGTCTGTTCACCTCATTCCCTCTCCTGTTTTAGATGATATCTGTTCATCCTGTTTCCAACCATCTTATTCTGTATTATGCCTAATCTCATAAGCCACTTCAACGGTTTTTGAAAAACAGGAAGGATGTAAATTCTAAACAAAAAAGAACAAAATATTATGAAATTGTAGAAACTTTTAAGAAACCCTCTAATGAATTAAATATAGCTGTGTTCGCCAAATATTTGTAAAATACTGGAATTTCATATTAAAAACACAAAATGAAGATAAGTAGCAGTGCTCATGTGCAATAATATGATCACAAATAAATTAGAAATTATAAACAAGTTAATAGAAATATAATAATAGATTATCAATAAATAAAAAGCAAAATCAATGTAGTGTTTTCAAATACTTTTTCAAAGTCACTATAGAAAAGGCCTACACATTAATTTATTTTAAAAAACAAATTAGGTTAAAATTTACAAATTCTCTCACTTTATATATATATGTGTGTGTATATATATATACGCACACATACATATGTATATATATGCACACACTTATTTTCCTCATTTGCCAAAGCCAATTTTTAAATTGAGTTAACTATACTTGGGTTTATCTCTTTGTTGTGCACACCATTAATAGCCTCAGTACTGAAATAAGTTAGTTCTTTATTATTCCCTAAGGCAACAAGATGCTGTAATTATTTTGTGAATCATTTCATCTTTAATTAATTTGTGTTGTCTCTTACATTAAAATTTAGTAGTGATAAGGTTGAATTGGAGTTTCTGTTTATAGGTTTCGTAAGCAGAGATTTGACTCACAGTTTTCTGATTAATTAAATGAAATATTATTAGGTAATGATTCACATGCTGGAAAAAATAAAGTTCTATCCAAATATAACTGCTACTCTTTAAAAGTATATTGCAATTTATTATTATTGCCATTTTTCAGAAATGACAAGCTTTGATTCCCATTCACTATGTTATCTTTAAAAATAGATCAGCTGAGCTTAAGAAAAATTCATCATTATTCAATACTTCTCTTTGGCTAGAACAATTCTAGTCATATTCAGACAAGCTCAGAAAGCACTTCCACTGCAGAAAATTGAAACCTTAGTTTGTGTTTAAACTCAAAAATTAAATCACCCTTGTAGTAACCATTCCAGTCTTTTCCCTAATTAGTCACTCAAACAATTGAATAAAAATCAACCAGTCTATGCAATGATATAATTTCATAATTTATCAAAATGATAATCAGAACTAAATCAGCTATACCTAAGTTCATTTTTACCTAATGCAGATTCATACTATTTTAAGTATTAATCTATTAAAAATAATGCAACCAAGGATATTTGTAAATGTATATATTATTTACATTATCTTCACATGTAAAACTTAGTTCAGATATAGGTAATGTGTGGTGGCTCACACCTATAATCCCAGCACTTTGAGGGGCCGAGGCAGGTGGATTACCTGAGATCAGGAGTTCAAGACCAGACTGACCAACAAGGTGAAACCCCGTCTCTACTTAAAATGCAAAAATTAGCCAGGCATGGTGGTGGGTGCCTGTAAGCCCAGCTACTCAGGAGGCTGAGGCAGGAGATTAGCTTGAACCCAGGAGGCGGAAGTTGCTGTGAGCCGAGATTGCACCACTGCATTCCAACCTGGTCAACAGAGCAAGAATCCACCTCAAAAAAAAAAAAAATCAGATTACTAGAAATTAAAGAATATATAAGTAAATCTAACAAAATTTATTCTTTTAGGCCATTCTAGTGTTTTCTTATCAAAGGTATATAATACAATCTATTTAAAAATCCAATAAATAACTATTTTTGATTAGCAGAATGATTGATAATTATTTTGAGTCTCTCTGCAACAGCTAGGAAATCAGTCACCAATTGCTGCAGAAGTTTGTGGTAGGAACTCAAAATCTGTAACTTACCAGTTGCTCATTGGCATCCTCCTTGGCCTCTCCTTCTAGCTGTGGCTACCAACCTACTACCTTCTAGTTCAACTCCAACACAGTATCTTCAACCAATTCTGATCTTAAGCAGAATAAGGCCTAGCCTAACATTTTGATATTTAGTGTAAGATTACTGGTGCCATTATTTTGCAACTGAGAATTGATTTAGGCTTTTCTTCCTACCCCTGAATTTTAATCTTGATTGTGCTGCATGGTTTCCTGTGTTTCTATACATTACTCTTTGAGTTTGTTAACTAGGACACTATACATTTGATTTAGATTCTACTCTTTGTTACTGGCTCTCCACTACACACGTAATCTAGATTTCTTTGCTCAGACTCCTCTTCGAGGGAAGAATTTGATAATAAGAGAAGTAGGCAGATGAGATATTTTATCCATTATTGATAGATTCACAAAGATAACCATCCCAGGTCCTTTGCCCATCTTTCTCTTAGCAGGAAGGGTTGTATAGTGAATGAAGTAGACCTATGAATCATTTTTCATCACTCTTATTAGACTCCCAAAGATCTATGATCTTGAGTGGAAACAAGGCACTTGTTAGGTAAGCAGTGTCTAGGCAGCTGTTCAGTAGATACATTCCAACACAGTATCTTGTTTTCTCCCTGTCATCACGTGCAAAGCAAACTTATTTAGGTGGTATAGTACTTTTGACAGAGTGTATTACCTAATGACAACAACAATAGCTCCCATTCCACATCCTCTTGTGCAATATGAACTTGGTACTCCCCTATTAAGAAAAATCTATTTCTCCACCTCTTTGGGTCTGATCAGGCCGTCTGCTACTTAGGCCAATAGAATACAATGGAAGTGATACTGCTCCAGTTTCACCATAGCCCTTAATTTGTCTAAACAGGTCCAATTTGTGCATTCCAAAAGTCAGCTACTGCATTAGCAGTGTTGGTACCTTGTGCCATCATGTAATAAGAAGCCCAAGCCATGTGGAGAAGGCAGGAAGATGAGATAAAATGTGGAATGAGAGAAGCCAAGAAACTCCAAAGCACCAGATATGTGCATGAGAAGCCTACCTTGGGTGGTCCACCCAAGAAAGAAGAGTTAGCAGATGACTAGTTTCAGCTGCTATCTTGGTATGACCACAAGCAACACCTGAGAACTTATCACTAAGCCCAGCTAATCGACAGAATCATGAGAAATAGTAACGTTATTGTTTTAGGTTACTAGGGAGGTGTTGTTACATAGATAACCAGGACTGTGATATTCATCAATTTAAGGTTTTGTAAAGGCTTACTCTTCATTGCCAAAGCTTCATTGAATATTTATAGGTTAACATATTTAAAATCGCAATTTCCCAAATAATGCTCTAAATGTAAAGCCACTGAGCAATATGTAGATAGACAGTCATCAAAAGATTATTTAGAAAAATGACATAGAACAATAAATTTTAGTGGCTCTCGACCTTCTTCAGCTGGAATACATCTGAGGGATACAGCACATTACTATTAACTACATCAATTACTATTAATGGCAACAGGATTTTTAACTAAAAAAGACCCCAGGGCTATTTACTATCAGATTCTTCGTTAATCATCATGAAAATATTAAGTAAAAAATATCCAGATTCACATTTCCTTGTCCATAGTGAACAGTGCTTGGTGACTTTAAAGAGACTTTTCAGTGATACTTCTTTATATAATGTCTTAACAAGATGATGGCCATCTTTAAACCAAACTTATTTTCAGACTTTTGACTAGCTCTACCCACAAGAAATACAGTTTGTGAAATTGTGATGTTAACAATTCCAAATCCACCTCTCGCCAGCTGTATGATCTTGGATAAGTGCTTTAATCTCTTTGTGCCTTAGTTTCCTCATCTGAAAAAAATAGGAACAATAATAGTACCTACCCCCTAAAGTGGTAAGGAAGATTAAGTGAGTGAATAATGCATAACAGTTTTTGGAAGTAGTAAGCATCATATAAATGTTAGCTTGATTTTTTTTAATCTCATTCATTATTTGAGGAACACTTGATTGATTGTAGAAGGTCCATGACAAATCCTGGGGTCAAATGGATTTCACTGGACAAATAGCCTAAATTCTCCTTAGAGTTAGATAAATGGAAAATACTTATTAAATAGGATTCTAAGTAGTGATTACTCCTATCACTCTTTTGATCAGTCTTATCAAAAGCAAGCAGGGCACTTTAAGTCCAATTTATTGTGTAACTTTTAAGGAAGATACCCTAACCTAGAAATGTCAAATTGAGCTGACTTAGTGAATTAGTACATTGCCTCATCCAAAATGAGCACCATGATCCCGGCTAACTTGATGAGGAGTTTCAGCTGGACTTTAAGTTTCTTTTAAAGGGAGGTAAAGCTGTTCATTCAAATGTGCTTTGTCTGGTCAAATATTTGATGCAGTAAAAAGCAGTCATAAAAGCTGAAACTAAGACTCAGAGCCTGTGACCATCATTCTAAAAAAGCAAGCACTAAAGACAGTTTGCTAGAATTTTGCCATTTTTTAAAAGAGAATATCTTACAAATGCTATATTTGTAGTTTATGCTTCCTGACTCAGTGCTCTTTAACTATGGAAGCTGAGAAGCTCAGCATTCACACACACACAAATACTACTAACAATGACAGAATTGAAAGTTCTTTATCCAATATCAATTCTCCCCTTCTGCCTTAGTAATTGAATTACAGTTCAAAAAACAGCAAATATGTGTTATAAACATTTATTTTAATTTAAAATGTGTAAGCACAGACTACTTATTCTACTCTCTTTTGATGTAGTGCCAAAGTCTTTCCTTTGAATGTCTCCATCCATTGTAATTCTCCATTGTCTTTATCTCATAAATCACTCTCATAATTCGTCTTCTACAAAATGTCCAGTTTCAGGGTCTTTGAAGAGAAAAGAAGACATTTGTTAGGGAATGAATGCAGATCCTTTCATAGCTTGACTTCTTTTTTTTCATAGTTTGACTTTCAAAATTGCCTCCCCACATCTAATTTGGCAATATTTTTAAAAAATAAAGCTTGGGGCCGGGTGCGGTGGCTCACGTCTGTAATCCCAGCAATGTGGGAGGCTGAGGTGGGCAGATCACAAGGTCAGGAGATCGAGACCATCCTGACCAACATGGTGAAACCTCGTCTCTACTAAAAAATACAAAAATTAGCTGGGCATGGTGGCATGTGCACCTGTAGTCCCAGCTACTTGGGAGACTGAGGCAGGAGAATTGCTTAAACCCGGGAGGCGGAGGTTGCAGTGAGCCGAGATTGCACCCCTGCACTCCAGCCTGGCGCCTGGCAACAGAGCAAGACTCTGTCTCAAAAAATAAGTAAATAAATAAAAAATAAAGATTGCCTTCATCGAATATTTCCAAAGAATAAACTTTATTTTCATTTCAATTAATTTTCTTTTTCCTTGCTTGAATATTATGGGTTTAGATAATATTTGGTAAAAATCACATAATTATATTGAAATGTCTGAAATACACAGGTTTGGTAACAAATATAACTGGAACTTACCAGCCAAAAAAAAAAAAGTACTGAATAAGTAGGAATAAAAGTGAGTAGTGACATTTGAGATGGGCCTCATAACTGTCAGGATTCAGCATGCACATTTATCATCAGCATATCTGATACACATAATGTAGAGTTTAGGTTTCTCTCTTAGTCTGGTGCAAAAGTAATTGTGGTTTTTGACATTACATTATGGCAAAAACCACAGTTACTTTTGCACCAAACTAATAGCAATGATTAAGTAGAAGTTGCATATGAGAGATTTCACCATTAAAGATATTCTACAGTTTTTACAAAAATATTCACCACCCTCTTCTTAATCATAGAAAATATATTTTTTAATATGTATATTTCTAAAGCAGACTATCATATTCCTTTTGCTGCTGGAGTTTATAAAAAATAACAAACCCTTGAGACATATTCACATCTTTATTCCTAGGAGGATAATCAACTATTAGTAACTGTGATGGGTTAAATTGTAACCCTCAAAAAATAAATTTCTAATCCCAGTATCTCAGAATGTGACCTAATTTGGAAATAAGATCATTGCAGGTATAATTAGTTAAGATGAGTTCACACTGAAGTAGGGTAGGTCCTGAATCCAATATTACTGGTATCCTCATAAAATGAGGAAACTTGAAGCTAGACACACACCCAGGAGGAATACAACGTGAACATAAAGGTAAAGATAGAGGAGATGCACCTGCAAGCCAAAGAAGGCAAAGATTTCTAGCAAACACTGAAATCCTGCTGTTTCAGCCACTTGGTTTGTGGTACTTTGTTACAGCAGTCCTAACAAACTAATACAGTCCATCTTTAGATCAATGTATCCTTAGGTTACAGTCATATTAAGCTTAAATCTGACTTTATCTGGTTTCCATTTATGTCCTTTTCCACAGCTTCTTACGTATGTTTCAGGTCTTCTCTTTTCTAAGTAGGGAATCCTCTTGGCTTGAAAATGTTCCTTCATATGATATGCTTTCACATTCTTTCACTATCCAGGTCTCTCTTCTAATGCATTCCTAAACATATAGTGTTGTGCTTAAAATTAAAAATGGCCCAGGGCCTGTCTAATGCAAAGTATGGCAAAGAATAAATCACCTTTCTTCCAAATACGATTTTTTTGTAATGACACAGCCCAAGGTGCAAGAATGGCAGCACATTAAACAGCTTGCCCTCTTTGAACGAAAATCTTAGTCTCCACACATGCTTTTTCTAAGCCATGTCTCTTCTGTATTCTGTCCTTGTTGCAACTGATTTTTTTTTTTGATCCAATAAAACTTTAATGTTCAATCCTGAGCAACTTCATTTTACTGCTCTGCCAAATCATTCTAGCACATCAAATTTAGCTTGGAACCTGATTCATTCAGTTAAGTCATTAAAAGAAAACTGTTGAAAGGTATAGGGAAAGTATAGATTCCCTAAGCCACATTACCAGAAATTTTCTCCAAGCCAAGCTTATCAGCTATGTAGCAATCTGAGATGTATCTTATTAATCAGTTTCTAAGAAACATAGCTGTATCTCTTCACAAGTTTAAAGAAAGGTTCTATTCCTTTAATAAATCCAAGTAAATTCTATCTCTATTCTTCCCCTGGTCTACCAGACTAACCATTCTGTCAAAAAAAAAGAAAAAAAAGAAAGAAAAAAAAAATACATGAAGCTAATTCAGTATCACTTGTTTTTGGAGAAACCAAGCTGAATCTTAGTGATCTCTGCTAAGTAATGTAATACATTTCTTCATTTCTTAAGAAATTGACTTCCAAATTTAGCTGAAATCACATCAGAATTCATTATATGACTTTTTCTTCATAAATCTAAATGAACTGCAAAGTTTAACATTTCAATATAATCATGATAAAATTAAATCTTAGTTCATTTTAGAAACTTAACTTGAAATTGCCTAAAGAATGAATAGAGTGCACTTTTCAATGAAAATTATGTTTCTAGCTTGCAGTAATGCAGTTTTTTCAATCCTATAAATAGAAGCTACCAAATATGCTTTTGAGAAAATATGATTTATTTCAGAATCGAATTAGTGGCTTAGAACTTCAGTGCTATCTTCTTCATAGATATTTAGAGTACCTTATCCTAATCTTACTTCTAATCCTTCATTTATACTTTTTCCTTTGATTTATTCCCTCAACTCCTTCTAGGACTTTGTTTAAAATATCTCCTGCCTGAAACTCCCTTTAAAAAGCACACTCTATCATTTCCAACCCCCTCCTTTTATCTCCTTTATGACACTTATACTTTGGCATTATTGATACTTATTTATATATTATCCACCTCACTTGTTAGAATGTAAACAACACAAGAATAGGAAGTTTATCTTTTGCTTTAACAGCTACATACCCAGGTTTAGAACAGTACCCAGTACCCTGTGACTTCTCAACAAATACTTGTTGGATGAGTGAATGAAAGAATGGAGAGAAGTCCCAATTATACTGTTGAGTAAACACTTCACAACCAGAATAGTAAGAGAAGAGAAGAATGTAGGCAAGAGGGGGTAATTGAAAATGCCAAATTACAGTTGAGATAAAACTCACCTATACATGCTACAAACTTAATTAAACATAACATTATATAATTAAAATTACATCTCATATTTAAATACATGTTTACTCTTTTAGAGATATAACCCACAACTATAAAATAATAGTTCAACAACTCTAAATATTACATTTATTAATAAAATGCAGCCAGAATGTCACTATGTTTATTAAAAAATCTATTTTCCCACTTAATATATAATTTCCTTCAATTCAAATATTCAAATAAGACCTGATGTAGAAGCATAGTCTCTGCTGCTCACTCTTGCTATCTATTTTCCCATTTACCCCATTCCCACTCTTATCACCCCATCTTCATTATGCTGGAATTCACTCCCTTACATACATCTTTATTGTGTATGCTATGAACAATTATCCTTTAAAATCAGAAAAAGAAAGCAATTATTTAAATGAGTAATTATTTAAATAAATATTTGACTTCGGTTGATTTACAGATTTTACTTTGCTTATATTGTTATCATTGTGTTTAATATTGATTAGAAACAAATAGTGCCTTTAAAAATTATATATCTGACTACCATTCTGCTACTGAAAAAGCCTCCCAAAGTACAATGGTTCATTTAAAGGAGAAAAAAATGTGGTCTAGTAAAGATTTCGTTAAAACTATATATAAAAAATGAGGCTGTCTTCAATGAAATGTGTGAAAATATACAGAATTTACTTTAATGCTGTGCTTAAATTTACCAAGCAGCCAAACTGACTTCTAATAAGCAGCTGATGGAGACAGATAGACAAACAGATATATATATATATATAATTTATTAATCAAGTGATTCCAGTGTTAAGTAAACAACTAGTACCTTGCAATGTAAAAGCACATTACAGTTTACAAAATACTCCTACATAGCTTCAATTCCAATATGACATATTATGTCACCAGTTGACATTTTGAGAGTCCAAATTTATCCACAATTTCCCTAACCTTTACATTAGCAAAGCAGTTCTTACAACATTGAGCCCTCAAAAAGCCTCATCTGCCACAAATAAATCAGCTCTTCAAGATAGCAAAGCAATATAACTGACCCACAGCTAGTATCATACTGAATGAAGAAAAACTAAAAGCCTTTCCTCTGAGATCTGGAACAAGACAAGTATGCCCACTTTTACCACTGGTACTGAACATAGAACTGGAAGTCCTAAGTAGGGAAATGATACAGGAGGAAAAATAATGAAGGGCATCAAAATTGGAAAACAGGAATTCAAGTTATACTTGTTTGCAGATACTATGATTTATATTTAGAAAAACCTAAAGATTCCACAAGAAAACTATTAGAACTGATAAACAAATTCAGTAAAGTTGTAGGATACAAAATCAACATACAAATATCAGCAGCATTTCTATATGCCAACAGTGAACAATCTACAAAAGAAATCATGAAAGTAACCCGTTAACAATAGCTACAAATAAAATGAAACTCCTAGGAAGAAACTTAATCAAGGAAATAAAGATGCCACAATGAAAACTATAAAACATCGATGCAAGAAATTGAAGAAAACACAAAAAAGTAAACATATTCCATCTTCATGAATTGGAAGAATCAATATTCTTAAAATGTCCATACCACCCAAAGCAATCTACATATTCAATATAATTGTCAAAATACCAATGACATTCTTCACAAAAATAGAAAAAAAATTCTAAAATTTATATGGAACAGCAAAATACCCAGCATAGCCAAAGTTATCCTGAGCAGAAAGAACAAAGCTGGAGGAGTCACGTTATCTGATAATATGGTTTTGTTCTGTGTCCCCACTTAAATCTCATCTTGAATTGTAATCCCCATAATCCCCACATGTTGAGGGAGGGAACTGGTGGGAGATGGTTGGATCATAGGGTCAGTTTTCCCAATGCTGTTGTCATGATAGTGAGTTCTCACAAGATCTGATAGTTTTATAAATGTTTAACAGTTCCTCCTTCACATGCTCTCTCTTGCCTGACATCAGATAAGATGTACCTGCTTCCCTTCTGATATGATTGTAAGTTGCCTGAGGCCTCCCCAGCCATGCAGAACTCTGAGTCAATTAAACCTCTTTTCTTTATAAATTACCCAGTCTCAGGAAGTTCTTTATAGCAGTGTGAGAATGGACTAATATGCCTGACTTCAAATTATACTACAGAGCTATAGTAACCAAAACTGCACAGTACTGGCATAAAAACAAACACATAGACCAATGGAACAGAATAAGGAACCCAGAAATAAATCCATACATCTACAGTGAACTAATTTTTGAACACGGTGCCAAGAGCATACATTATGAAAAAGTCAGTCTCTTCAATTAGTGGTGCTGATAAAATTGGAGATCCATATGCAGATGAATGACACTGGACTCCTATCTCCCATCATATTCAAAAATCAAATCACAATGAACTAAAGATATAAATCTGAGACCTCAAACTATGAAACTAATAAAAGAGAACAGCGGGGATATTCTCAAAGACATTGGTTCCGGCAAACATTTCTTGAATAACACCCCACAAGCACAGGCAAATAAAGCAAAAATGGACAAATTAGATCACATCAAGTTAAAAATCTTGGCATAGCAAAAAAAAAAAAAAAACACAATCCACAAAGTGAAGAGCCAATCCACATAATGAAAGAAAATATTTGCAAATTATCCATATGACAAAAGAGTAATAACAAGAATATATAAGCTCCAGCAACTATACAGGAAAAAAAATCTAATCATCTAAAAATCTGCTAATCTGATTAAAACAGGCAAAACGTAATGTTTCTCCAAAAAAGACATACAAATGGCAAAGAGGTATATGAAAAGTTTCTCAACATCATTGATCAGAAAAACGCAAATCTAAACTACAATGTGATATCATCTCACCCTTGTTAAAGTGGCTTTTATCCAAAGGACAGGCAACAATGAATATTTGTCCTTTGGATAAAAGGCTGTGGGGAAAAGGTGACCCTCATACACTGTTGGTGGATATGTAAATGAGTACAGGCATGCTATGTAAAACAGTATGGTGGTTCCTCAATAAACTAACAATAGAACTACAGGATGACACAGCAATCTCACTTCTAGATATATACCCAAAAGAAAGGAAATCAGTATATTGAAGCTATATGTGAACTTCTGTGTTTATTAAAACACTATTCACAATAGCCAAGATTTGGTAGCAACCTAAGTCTTCATCATCAAAGAAACTGATACAGAAAATATGATACATATACCCAATGCAGTACTATTCAACCATAGAAAAGAATTAAGTTCCTGTCATTTGCAATAACATGGATGGAACTAGAGGACATTATGTTAAGTGAAATAAGCCAGGCACAGAAAGACAAACTTTGAATGTTCTCACTTATTTGTGGAAGCTAAGAATTAAAACAATTAAACTCGTGGAGATAGAGAGTAGAAAGATGGTTACTAGAGGCTGAGAAGGGCAGCAGAGGGGTACAGGAGAGTGAAGATAGTTAATGGGTACAAAAATATAGTTAGATAGAATAAACAAGGTCTAGTATTTGATAACACAACAGAGTGACTACAATCAACAATAATTTATTGCATATTTTTTAATAACTAATAGAATATAATTGAAATGTTTGCAACTTTAGGAAAAGATAAATGCTTGAGGTCATGTATACTCCATTTACCCTGATGTGATTATTATGCACTGTATTCCTGTATCAAAATATTCAGTATACTCCATAAATATATATACCTGCTATGTGCCCACAACTTTTTTTTTAAAAAAAAAGACAACAGAG
The DNA here is from genome assembly GCA_963574635.1 of Cheracebus regulus. Lineage (NCBI taxonomy): Eukaryota > Metazoa > Chordata > Mammalia > Primates > Pitheciidae > Cheracebus > Cheracebus regulus. Next base: position 23,308 of record CAUYQU010061697.1, read on the forward strand.
CACTCACCTTCTTTGGTCATTTGCATTTCATGGAGAAGGGAAATGAAGGGAAGTCTATGTAGTGTGGAAAGAGCAATGTAAGGTCCAGGTAATGAAGGTGATCAGCTGACTGCAATGAGATAAAAATCAACCACTGCCCTACTTCTACTTCCTTCTCTGCCCATTTTGACTGGGAACTTCAAGAAGATATTGGCTGGTACTTGCATTTTTGACAATTCAAGGACACTAGTTGGTTCATGAACTCCACTTAAAAAAACATTGTGATAAAATGGTATTGAATAGTGACTAACTGCATTATAACCAGAGAAGATAGAGGGATATGAATATACAAATGCCTTCACCCACAAATTTTTTTATATAAAGTCGTAACTCTTTTTAAAACACAGTAAGGAATCAAGTTTACATTTTCCATGCTACAGAAAGGCGTAAACATGTAGGACAGTTTATAGAGATTTATTTTCTCCTGAATATCAGCTTGATTAAGGTTAGTATATTAAACCCAGGTAAGCAAGTTTTAAAGCAAGGGGAAAAAAATAGTTTTGCTGTTGGCTCTTTTGCTCAACCACAGCAGAAAAGAGGGAAAAAATTATTAGTATTGCATAGCACTGAGGAGAAAACATATTTACCCATCTATAAACCCCTTTTCATGGTTTTTGGGTTTTTTTATTTTAAAACAGCATTATTGATCAGGATGTAATAACTTTGCCTTTTGGCAACTTAATTAAAGAAAGATATTTCAGTTGTCATGATCTAAGTAATGTTTACCACTACGGTTTACATTTAACATATTGTAGTTATTTTATAAATTATTTTGTTTTGTCATGTAGAATATTGTGTGTGTGTATGTGTTTTAATTTGAGTTGGTTAGCTCCACAAATTCCTTACTTAAGCTTTCCAAATGGACCATTCTTTTTTAAACAAATAAATAAATAACATAAGAAGAATAAAATAATGAGCTCAAAGTGAGATAAAGAAATAAACACTACAGAAGGTTGGAGTGGATCATCAGTGAAATAAAAGTGTAAATTTCAATCTCCCGGCCTAATAAAAAATTAATATAACTCTCTATTTTACTCATCTTTAAGATTCTAAAATACTCTAGAGGAAAATGAATCCAAATTTTATTACAAAAGTAAAAATAATCAAAAGAGTAAAAGATCTACCAAATATAACAGCATAATCTCTCATTTCTATTTTTGGAAAGAGAAAAAGTTTATGGTTCATTTTAATTTTACATTGTTTCCTATCAATATGTATCTCATTTTTTGGAAATAATATGAATTCTATGGATATGGTCTCATGAATGAGATTTTTCTTGATGGAAAGTGTAGTCATCATGTTAGAAGAGTAACTTTGAGGAAATCAGTTATCTCCTTACTTGCAAGTAGCATTCATTTTTTAGATTTTCTTAAAAGTTAGGCTTAAATATTACCAGAAACAGATATTTCACCTTAGCAACAACCTCCCTTGCAATCAGTGCTGCAAAAGAGAGTTAGGATTAAGAGTTCTACAGAAATTTCAATGACACAAAAAAGCATGTTTCCTTATACTTGTAGAATCATGCAATGACATGTAGTGGTGTTATTTGTAGGACCTTGTAAACTTAATTTCTAAAATTGGTGAAGTGCTTGTTTGGTGTCCAGTGTGCTTAGGGCATATGAATAGGCTGTCATCACCTTTTAAGAACTCTGATGCTTTCACATTTTAGTTGTACACAATTGATCTGGATTATGGCAAATACTGTGTGAGTGTGTAAGCTTACTTGTGCACAAAGGCTAACTACACTACATGTTTTTATAAAAAGAAAAGAAGAAGCCTAGTAGAAAATCATTTATTTCCTAGAGACACAGTAGGGCAGCGTATAATGCCTAAAACTCTCCTGTCTTCCACGCTGTTGTATCATTTCAAATAAATTTCAGGAGCTGACAAGGGCTTTTCAGTGCCAGCCAACAACCAGAGAAAGAGGCGTTGCTACTGACAACTGGAAGAGTGGTCTGAATTGCAGAAGCTGTCTTAAAGGGTTCCAGCCGTCATCATCACATCAGTGAAGCATATTAATCTGTTCCACATTGTTTGACAAAGCTGTAGGTAATTATCTTCTCTACTCCACAATATTTTCACAGAAATCTTTTATGAGATGATATTGTTTAGTGGGAAACAATAGCTAAATTTTCCAACTAGGGTGGAGAAAGGGTATAGACGGTTCATAAAAAGCTGACATCTTTTTAGTTAGTGGTTTCCAGAATTTGAATAATCACCAAATATGTAATTCATGTGCCTTATGCAGCAAACAACCTGAACAACCATACTTGCCATCCCTAAAGACTAACTTAGGTTGTTACTATTACTGTTGTTGTTGCTACTATTTAACAATAGGAGGTGACTTTTAAAAAATCCCTTACAATTTCATAAAGAAAATGTGGGCATGGCACCCAAAATAGGAAGTACATAATCTCAGAATGAAACACAGACTTACTTTTAAATTAAATAATTTTAGATTCAAGAAAAATTCACTGTCTTACCCTTATAGCACATTCTCATTACATGACAAACTAGTAAAATAAAACGCTTGTTACTTTTCAAAGATTCGAGTTTGGAAAATACTGCTTTTAATTGTTCTTTTATAGAAATCAAAAAGGCCTTTCAAGGTTTATCATTTCTGTAGCATGTAGCTCTCTCTGTCCCTAAAAGAATGATTTAACTTGTGACTGCCAAAATCAGTGACAGATTTTGACACAAACTGTGAAAGAAGCATCTGTGTGACTAATGGCCTGCCACATACATTCACTTGGTGGCTGGGTGCCAGTATTTTATCTGGATGGTTAGCTTCAGCCTCAGATGCCTCCACTTTAACAACTCCTGGATGAGACTCTGAAAACAAAGTAATTCTTATGGATTCTATCTCCTTATCATGTCTCACTCATCCCATTGACAAATGCTTCTCTTTTCAGTTCTTAAGAAAGACTCTTCCCTTAGTGCAGACCCAGAAGAAGTAAAAAGTGGGTCACTAGAGGTAGAATGTCTGAGCCCCAGAGAGACAATGACACAAGAGTGAGACATGATAATATGACCTGGATTTCTATGAAATGTCATCTAGGCATGGATTTAACTGTGGGCCCAAATCATTATGCTCTACCAATCAAGTGAGTTCCTCTTCTTTTTCCAGAAACTACTGTCCCTCCAGACTCAACTGATCAGCTTTCCTTTGAAGATGTTCCTTTTCTTTCTCTCTCCAACTCAGAACAAAGGGTAAATCAGATAAAATCAAACAAGGTGAAGCCAGGCATGTAATTAGCTCTCATAATATATGTTGTAAACTCCTGCATGCTCCCCAGAAATGGGTTACAACTTTAGTTTTATACTTCCTAGCAAATAAAGGCGTTGGCAGAATCAGTTATGGTTCGGTGTCTATGTGCTAATAAACATACCAGTTGCAAAGAAGAACACACTCATGGCTGGTACTGACGTGAGAGAGAATTTTCTCCTGTGGGCCCTCATAAAGAAAAGAGTGTGTAATGTAGTGAAGAATCATTAATGACAGCCTCATAGTAAACACAGAGCGTTCAAAAATCTATTTTTTCTAGCATCACTCAGCATAAGCTTATGGCAAAATGCCACTCCATAATTTAGTAAGCACATTCCCACAGAAACCAGAACAGTGTTACAGAATTTTTGCTTGTCTGGCTTAGATAGGATAGATTTAAGAGGAGCTAGGTGAATGGACAGACAGCATGTCCTTCAGACCATCTTTCATAAATACTGTTTCTCACAGCTGAGCTTCTGATAAATGTTGAATGGCAGTGAGTTGAAGATCATATTCCCTGACAAGTACCTGGAGTGAAGATATTCTGTTTTTCCGGTTAAGTGCAAAGCCATATGTTTTAACAGCTCCTCACCCAGAGGCCAGATTGACATTTTCTTATGAAAGTTGACAGGTCTGACAAGAACAAATGCTTGAAGAGAGTCACTCCATCTGCACGTGGAGATAAACAAGGGAGTACCTACGGGAAGGGCCAAGATTCTTTTCAAAAAGCAATTACTCTCCTGCTCACAAATAAAGGGATGATCAGAGTGCCAGAGATCATTGCCATATGATAAAGGCATAATAATTTTAAGCTAGATTAATTTTAACCTTTTAACAAAATACCATGCACATTTAAAAAAAACAAAAAAAAAAAAAACAAATTTTGTTTTGCCCTATTACTGCCATCTGCCTGCAAAAATATTTTATTTCAATTTGTTCCAAAAAGAAGAGGAGAACATTACTCAAACAAACAAAATAATATATTTTTGTCAATTTTTCTAATGAGTGGGGCATTCATCATGATAAGAAAGCGAAGGCCAGAAAAATGGCTGTTTTCTTATAAATGCTTACTTAGGTTGCATATTATCTTCCTGAGAGAATCCCACCATCCCTCTCCCTTTTTCTCCCTTCTAAGTCTTTCTCCTATACACCTGAGGTAAGAGGATCTGAGAAAGTTCTGATTAGAGCTATTGCCTCCATAAAAGTCCTGGTACATGTAGATTAAACTGGCTCTTCTCTCGCTTTAAGGAAAATATATTTTACTCTTCCTACTGTCACTATAAAGGGGCCAAAGGAGCATCCATTTGTCAAGTCTAAGTCAGCAAAGTTCATCTAGGAATTTGGAACAAAAGCCTTTGTTGGGGTTCTGGCCCTCTACAGAGCCTTAAGAACAATATATAGAGATATATGTGAGAAATACAATCATAATAGTGTATGGCAGTGGTGAATAGTGAAATAACAGTGCCTAGGACTTGTAACTCCTTGGTAAAGGCAAACTTACAATAAATGTATCAACAAATAAAGTAATATAATTATCTATAATTTGAGTGGAGTAAAGAATTGTCCTTAGTAAGAATGAAGAGAAGTCCCACTTTCAACAACTGACAGAACATTCAGACAGAAAATCAGTGAGGAAACAATGAACTTGAACACCCCTATAGACCAAATGAGCCTAAAAGATACTTGAAACATTCTAGCCAGCATCAGCAGAATACACATTATTCTCAAGCACATATGGAATATTCTCCAGGATAGACCACATGTTAGGCCACAAAACATGTCCTAATAATTTTAAGTAAAATATATTTTAAGAGATTGAAACTATATCAACATCTTTTCCAACCACAATAATATGAAACTAGAATGTAATAACATTAGGAAAATGATAAAATTCACAAATACTTGGAAATTAAACATTACACTCCTAAACAAGAAGATGAAAACAAAAAGAAAATCTAGAAAATCTGAAAAGGTCCTGAAACAAATGGAAATAAAAACACAACATACTGTAACTTGTATAATAAAAGCAGTTTTAAGTGAAGTTTATAACAATAAGGGCCTTCATTATAAAAGAAGCAAGATCTCAAATATGCAATCTTACATTGCACCTCAAAACACTAGAATAAGAATTACAAACTAAGACCATAGCTAATAGAAGAAAATAATAATGATCAGAGTATAAATAAATGAAATAGAGACTAGGAAAACTATAGAAAAAAATAAGTGAAACCAATAGTTGAGTTTTTTAAAAAAAGTGAGCAAAATTGACAAACCTTTAGCTAAACTAAGAAAAAAAGGCAGAAGGCTCAATAAAATCAGGAACAAAAGAGGAGGCACTACAACTGATGCCACAAAAACAAAAAGAATCCTAATACTACTGTGAACAATCATACTCCAACAAACTGGAATAGCCTAGAAAAAAATGGATAAAATCCTAGATATATAAAATCTACCAAGGCTGAATCATGAAAACATAGATAATTGTAGTAGAACAATAACAAGGAGATTAAATTAGTAATTTTAAAACTACCCAAAAGAGGAATGAATGCCCAGGATCTGATGGCTTTACTGGTGGATGCTCTGAAACATTTAAGGATTTAATGCCAATCCTCAAACTCTTCCAAAAAAGAAAACAACACTTCTAAACTCATTTTACAAGGCCATCATTACCTTGACCAAAGCCAGACAAAGATATTGAAAAAATGAAAATTACAAGCCAATATCCCACATAAACAAAGATGCAAAAGTCCTCAACAAAATGCTGTCAAACCAAACTCAACAGCACATTAAAAGGATCATATGCCATGATACAGTGGAATTTACCCTGAGAGTCAAAGCTGATTCAACATATGCAGATCAAATGTGATACACCACATTAACAGAACAAAGGGTAAAAAATCACACGATCATCTCAATAAAGGCAAGAAAAGCATCTAACCAAATTCAACATTTTTGATGAAAATGCTAGTCCACAGCTAATCACATACCCAATGGTGAGAAACTGAAAGATTTTCTGTAAGATTGGGACAAGGACAACAATGCCCACTCTCATCACTTCTATTTATTGTAGTACTAGAATTCCTAGCCAGATAAATTAGGCAAGAAAAGTAAATAAAGGAAATCTAACTTGGAAAGCAAGTAAAATTTTCTCTGTTAGTGACATGATCCTATATGCAAAAATCCTTAAAGACTCCAGAAAAAATAAAAAAGAATAAATGAATTCATTAAACCTGCAAGATATCAAATTAATATGCAAAATCAATAGCATTTTTATACTTGAACAGTTAATAATCTAAAAAGAAAATTAAGAAAACAATCCCATTTATGTTAGCATCTATAGTTAATAAGATGGTATTGTGCACCTCAAAATTTGTTGAGTGTAGATTTCCTATTAAAAGTTCCTAACACACACACACACACAGAATAAGTATTTTATTCTGTTACTCTGTTTTAGTGTGTATGTGTGTTGATATAATTTCAACACACACACACATTAAAACAGAATAACAGAATAAAATACTTAAGAATAAACTTAACCAAAGAGATGAAAGACTTATACACTGGAAACAATAGAACATTAACTTTTTTGAAAATAAAGAAGAAATAAATAAATGAGGAAAGACACTCCAGTTTCATGAATTGGAAAACTTAATATTGCTAAAATGCAACCTGTGAAACAACAGAAAATATTTCCAGAGCATTTATCTGACAAGGATTAATTTCCAAAATATATGTAAAATTCCAACAAATCTAGCAAAAAAAAAAAAAACAACCAGATTTTAAAATTGTCAAATATTTCTCCAATTAACAGCTAGTTCTCCACTCCAAAGAAGACATACAAACAGCCAACAGGCATATGAAATCATGTTCAACTTCATTTATTATCAGGAAATGCAAATCAAAACTATAATTAGATATAGCTGGCTTCCGTGGTTCACGTCTATAATGCCAGCATTTAAGAAGGCTGAGGTAGCATGATGGCTTGAGTCCAATAGCTCAAGACCAGCCTGGGCAGCATGGTGAAACACCATCTCTATAAAAAATTTAAGAAATTAGCCAGACGCAGTGGCATGGGCCTGTCATCCCAGCTACTCGAGAGGCTGAGATAGAAGGATCACTTGAGCCCAGGATGTGGAGGTTGCAGTGAGCCCAAGATCACACCACTGAATCCCTGCCTGGGGGACAGAGAGAGACTCTGCCTCAAAAAAAAAAAAAAAACTAGAATCAGATACTACCTCACACTGCTATGACGACTGTTATAAAAAACAAACAAAGATAATAAAGGTTGGGGAGGATGTGAATAAACTGGAATACTTTTATATAGTCAGTGGGCATGTAAAATGGTGCAGCAGCTATTTTGTACAGTATGGAGGTTCCTTAAAATATTAAAAATAAATCTATCATATGATCCAGCCATTCCACTTCTGGATATATATTCAAAAGAATTAAAATCAGGATCTCAAAGAGATACCTACACATCCATGTTCGTTGCAACATTATTCATAACAGCCAAAAGATGAAAACCACCCAAGTGGCCATGGACAGAAGAATGGATAAAGAAAATGTGATATATGTATACAATGAAAACTTACTCAGTCTTTAAAAAGACAGAAATCTTGCCATTTACAACAACATGGATAAACCTGGTGGCCATTATCCTAAGGGAATAAGCCAGACGTGGAATTACAAATAGTGCATTATTCCACTTCTGAGTTATCTATAACAGTCAAGCTCATAGAAGCAGATAATACAATAGTGGTTGGCAGGGGCTGGGAGGAGGAGAAAATGGGGAGTTCAATAGATAAGAAGTTTCACTTATGCCAGATAAATAAGTTCTAGAGTTCTTCTGTATAACATATTGCCTGTAGTTAATAAGATGGTATTGTGCACCTCAAAATTTGTTGAGTGTAGATTTCTTAATAAAAGTTCCTAACACACACACACACATACACACACACACACACACACCCACCCCCAGACACACACACAAGGAACATAAGGAAACTGAGAAATGTTGAAAATGTCTATTACCTTGATTACAGTGGTGGTATCGGGTATTTTCATATATCCATACCTTAAACTGTACACATTAAATATGTATAGTTCTTTGTATATCAATTATACCTCATTAAAGCTGTTTTTAAAAATGAAGGAATGGAAAAGAGATTAAATCTCATCAGATGGGCTCTACTCAGACAGTTGACAAAGTTTCTCTAATTGGCAAGACTATTAGAATTCGAAACCCTGAGCAGAAAAACTTTCACTGAAGTTATGTTTATCTTGGGTTTGTAATTACTTTTGTATTATGAAGTATTATTAAGACATAACCAGGAAAGAAGTTGGGGTATATGAAGCCTGGCACAGTTTAATTTGGTTGGAAAGGTAGGGGGTAGGGAAGGTTCCTATTTTTAACAAATAATTTTAGAATCTCTCCCGGTGAACTCATAAGTAGAAAAGCCATGTTCTAGAATTTGTCTACAGTACCAGTTTTATCAGCTAAACTCAGGTCTTACTACATAAATTTATTATACCAAAGTATTAGAGGAAAAGAGAATTTATAACTAAAGAAAAAGATGTATATATACATATAACTTACCATTTCTGAAAAGATGCACCAAAAAATGGTACCAGTAGCAGAAACTAGGGGCTTCTGGCTAATGATGCTTAATTTTAGTGATGCATAATTTTTGGCAATATTTAGTATTTATAGTATGCATATATGACCTCCAATATTATTTAAGACTTTACAATGAGAATCAAATTTGAAGCTGAAAAAATTTTGGTTCCTTATTCTAATTTCAATTTCACAAATTACCACATTAATCAAATCAGAGTTGACTGGGGTTTTGTGCATGGTTGTTATTGTTTGTGGTTCTTATTTTGATACACAATATTTATCAATTTAGAGATTAGGATGCCAAATTTCAAATTTTCTATGCCAGAATAAGGAAAGAATTAGTTTTACCTTTATTGACAATCTGTCAATAAAGAGGAAAATGAAACTCTACTCTTCACAATACCCAAGACAGTTTGAAAATTCCTTCCTGGTTTCCAGCTCTCTACCTTTCAGAACACTGCCAAAAGTCTTCCATAGAGATTTTCTCAGTGTCTCACTGGGGACACGAAGTGTGTTCAGTTTGGTGGTATATGCAAAGGGAAACATGTAGGAAAAAGTCTGTCCATTGACAGGCAAGATTGTAACCCATGGGCTGGGCTGGGGAGATAATAAGATCAGCCCCTCCTGCACTGCCTCTCTATATTTAAAATTTTACCTGAAGCCACACACTGTAGAACAATAAAAAGAAAAAATGAACTTATACATGGATCATACCATCACAGCTGAAGATTGCTTTTTAAGAGGCAAGGTTAAAATCCTAGAGATATATATATATATTTTACTTCTGGTTAGCATACTTATGATTTAGATCTAGAAATCTCTGAACTTTCTTGGAACCATTGACTGATGTGACAAAGTGAATCCACACACAGGGCACTAAAATATAGATCAGTCTTCTCTACATCCTAAGAAAACCTCAACATTTACATACTTTATAAATAAATGTGTGTATATGCATAACTCTATGTGTGTGTGTGTATTACAACATATTTTATCTGCTTTTGAATTTGGTTATAATCATATTAAAATGTTCATTCTATCCTTCTTTTTTGCTTTCCATAGGATTAAGTTACTCACCTTTTCTTCATCTATCTCATTTTCTAAGTTATTAGAAAATTTGATCTATGGGTAAAATTTTGAAAGGTAGGAAAATAGCTGCAAATTTCTATAAACACTAGAATAATTCGCAGTCACTTTGTCAGTGATAGATCAGTTGTAGTCAATTACCTCATGGTAAGGCATAAGGTAGGCTGCGTTAAACTAGGCTGTGTAATTTGTACAAAACCTGAGTTTCCAACTTTTGTTCCACTAGTTTCTTTACCATTCAAGAAACAATCTGAAATGCAAATAAGGAAGAGTGACTTTACAGAGATAATGCGACATCTGCTTATTTGAAGGCTTCAGAATTAAGTTCATATCAAAACTATGTAGAACTTCCCTTCCAGCAAAGACTATTGAGTACCATTCCTTTCCTGGCTCTTGGCAGGCTATTGGCACGTTACATTTTAGAAACCCTAAAAAATAGATTTTAAGCATCTGCCATGTACGTTTAACTTTTTACTTGAAAGAGTTTACTGACTATGAGAAACAGCATGTAGAAATAAGTTATACTACAGAATATATTGCTTATATATCATGCAATGCAAGAGAGTTATTTCTGTGTTTCAAATGTAGCTTATTTTATTGGAAGAACAAAACGACTTGTCATAAGAGCGTCTCCATTTAACTGAAATGTGATAAGAAAATCTCCTTATAGTGTGCACATGCTGCCAACTGGAACACTCATCATTTAATGCCCGCCACTACCTTGAAAGAAGGAATTTTACTCATTGTAGGAGCCAACCTGTCCATTCTTCATTCAATTATTCACTATAATTATTACAAGGCATCCATAAAAATTAAAATGATTCTAAGTCACTAAAAAATGCATGTTATAATGAACTTTTCAAAAAATTCATTAGGTAATGGATAAAATTAAATTTACTAAAAGATTGTTTTATATATGATAAATACAAGTAGCCAAAGTGATACTAATCAGAATATTTGTTTTCTTTAAGAGTAATGTCATATATAAAAATGTGGTAAGAGATTTTTTTTTCTCACCAGAACTAAAAATACTCTAAAATGTTTTGTCAATTAAATATCAGCACATAATCAGCCAGAGGTCAGGTATCTCTAAATCCACACAGAAGCATAGTATTGGAAGAATTTATCTCAGTGCATCAACTTTGATTTTCCTAATGCTCTCAAGAAAGAAAAATTGTATCTTCTTTAAAAATAATGTTAGAAAATGATCCAAACACAAACTGGTTATGGAAATTAGTAAACATAGATTAGTTACAGGGATTACCCCTGGTGATAGAGTAGCATAATTGGAAGCAAATAAATGAGGTCGGAAGGTTGTCCCCAAAAGAGACCTAATTCTTCATCACTGTCACTTGGATTATTTTTATTAGATATACTTTTTTTACATCTTTTGTATTACTTGTATAACTGAAAGTAAACTTCATTGGGAAATATTAAATTAGTATATACAGATACATATATGAAGGAGAGAATGAAGAGGGAGAAAAGTGTGAACTTGTACTTCAGGCAAAGACCCAGGATGAAAGAAATCAGGCAGAATTCTTAATTAATTAGAATTAAATGATGTTATGGCAATTTTTCATAAAAATCATAACACCATTATAAATTTATCCAAATAGAAAATAGAATACAAAAGATAATCTTATCTAAATGTGATCATGTTTCTCAAATAACCTTTCTGAGCAGGTGTTCAGCTTCCTTTATTTTCTATTCCAAGTTTTTAAATTACCATCCCCCACTTTAATATATTCCTTAATCCATGGAATCTTTTAAAAATCTTATTCTTCATTATCCCTAATGAGTAATCATCTAAAATCATCTGGATCAGCCTATACTATTTATCTTATACTTACTTATAAGTTTTTGTGTCTCCTCCAATGTTAACGATTGTAAAAGAAATAGACCCCTAGGACTCAGCTCCCATTGTAACTGGTGTATTGTGCAGGAATAAGGAATTAGTTTCTGGAAACCAGTTTCCTTAGACAAGGCTTCAGAATTCACATATCTATTTAATATGGACAATTTTTATCTCTTGAATGCTTAATAAAGGTTTTATAGTTGCCTTTTAACTAAGACCTAAATTTATTATGTCTTTTGGAGTTAGGACCATTCCCTTCTGGTTTAAAGAGAAAGTGATCTTTTCTCTTTACATATGTAACATCCCACTTCTAAATCTTATTTTTCAACTGTTTATTAGTCAGATTCAGAGGTATTAACTGTAAAGGACAATTTTGCTCATTTAGAAAACATTTGGAAGGTTATTTTAATTAATAGATAACTGTATCCATAATAAAATAAGGAAAAGTGTTTTTTATTGGTATATTCTTGGAGACACATTTAAATGCTCTATAGATTTAGGAATACAGAGAATCCAGCATACTCACTTCATTCTCTCCTGAAATCATAAAGCTCCATATAATTTGTATGATGCATTCTAGTAATAAAACATTTAACATTTACTAAGTACTTAATATATGCCAGGCACTGAGCCATGAAGGAGGGATTCCAAAACGCAAATTACAACCATAAGAATTCTTCCAAACAGATTTTAGATAAAACCAGCAGGGGGAGTGAGCTTTCTAACCTGCCAGGCTAGAAATAATTCGCTTAGAAGAAAATACGAATGTTGGGATTTACCTTACCTTTGTCCATGGCAGCACTTCTGGGTGACACAAATATTTTTGTTACCTAGTCTACCACTTTTCCCTATTTTCCATTCATTCCCCTTTAACATAGAAAGATTATATTGAGCCTCTAATAGACCCTAAAAATAAACCAACAAAACTGTTTCATGATGTTTCTGTACTGCTAAATGTTGTTCTCACATCACTTAATTTTATTATATTTTATACTTTGTTAAACAAAACAAACCTTCATGAAATCCTTTTAGGACCAAATAAGGGCATAAATGAATTAAACATTGTTAATTTGCAATCATTGTTGTTTTCCAAGTCTTGTACTTCTCCTTTGCAGTTGTTACACCTAAAAGTTTTGGCCAGGCACTGTGCCGCACACCTATAATCCTGGTACTTTGGGAGGCCAAGGCAGGTGTATCACAAAGTCAGAAGATAGAGACCATCCTGGCCAACATGATGAAACTCTGTCTCTACTAAAAAATGCAAAAAATTAGCTGGGTGTGGTGGTGCACGCCTGTAGTCCCAGCTGCTCAGGAGGCTGAAGCAGGGGAATTGCTTTGACCTGGGAGGTGGATGTTGCAGTGAGCTGAGATCACACCACTGTACTCCAGCCTAGTGACAAAGCAAGACTCCATCTCAAAAAAAAAACTGTTTTCAGTGTCCATTGTTCTTCATGATTACACAAATTAAAATAAAATTCATAGTATAAGAATAAGAGAAATCAGGTAGAGTAAGATGGCCAAATAGAAGCCTCCACCAATCATCCCCTCCCCAACAAGAACACCAAATTGGACACGTATGCACACAATAAAACCACCCTCATAAGAACCAAAAGTCAGGTGAGTGATCACAGAGCCTAATTTTAACTTTATATCACTGAAAGAGGCACTGAAGAGAGTAGAAGTAACAGTCGAGAATTGCTGATCCCACCCCTCCCCCATCCTGCAGCAGTGGGCCCCCATGGAGTGTAGAGATAAACTGTATACTCAGGGAAGGGAGAGCACAGTGATTGAGAGGTCGCATTGGAACTCAGTGCTACCCTGTCACAGCAACAACAAAAAAAATACCAGGCAGAACACAGCCAATGCCCACGGAGGTTGTATTGAGACCAGCCCTACACAGAGAGGAACCACTCATCTCAGTGGTTAGAACCTAAGTTCTGGCAAGCCTCACCACTGCAGGCTAAAGTGCCCTGGGGTTCTAAGTAAACTTAAAAAGGCAGTCTAGGCCACAAGGATAGCAATTCCTGGGTAAGTACTGGTACTGTGCTGATCTCAAAGCCAGTAGACTTCTGGGGCATGTAACCTGTAAGATACAAGCTGGGAAAGCCAAGGTAGTGCTTAGTGCCACTCCTTTTCTAACCTCAGGCAGTGCAGCTCCCAACTCTGGGATAGAATCCTTCCTTCTGCTTGAGGAGAGGACAGGAAAGAGTAATGAGAACTTTGTCTTACAACTAAAATATCTGCTCAGCAACAACAGGATAGGGTACCAAGCAGAGTTTTGAAGCCCCCATTTCAGGTCCAAGCTCCCAGATGACATTTCTAGATAGTCTTTGAGCCAGAAGAGAACCCATGGCCTTAAAGGGAAGGGCCCAGTTCTGACACAATTTATTACTTGCTGACTGAAGAATCTTTGGGCTGTGAATAATCACAGCATTAGCCAAGTAGTATTTGTTGTGGGTTCTGGGTGTGCTGGTTCAACCTACCCCAACTCCAGGAAGCTCAGCAGAGAAAGAGAGAGAGACTCTGTTTGAGAGAAAGTAGGGGAAGTCAAAAAGAGACTCTGCCTAGTAATCAAGAGAATTCTTCCAGATTTTATACAAGACCCCAAGAGCAGACATCTGTGAGGCTATAAGAGCCACAGCATTACTGGGCTTGTGGTGCCTGCTAATGAAAATATGGCTGCAATAACAAAAACTTAGATTACAACACCCAAGGTCCCTTTGAATAACTGGAAAGCATTGTCAATAACAATGAGTACAATCAAACTCAGGCTGTGAAGACTGCAATGAATATTTAATTCTTCAATGCCCAGGCAGTGATCAAATATCCATAAGCATCAAGACAATATAGGAAAACATGACCTTACCAAACTGATAAGGCACCCATGACCAGTACTGGAGAGACAGAGATATGAGATCTTTCAGAGAATTCAGAAGATTCAAAATAGCTGTTTTGGGGAAATTCAAGATAACAGAGAAAGAATTCAGAATCCTATTGGATACATTTAACAAAGAGATTGAAATAATTAAAAAGAATCAAGCAGAAATTCTACTGCTGAAAAGTTCAAGTGACATAATGAAGAATGCAACAGATTCTCTTAAAAGCAAAATGAATTAAGCAGGAAGAATTAATGAGCTTAAAGACAGGCTGTTTGAAAATAAACAATTAGAAGAGACAAAAGAAAAAAAGAATAAAAAACAATGAAGCATTTCTACAGAATCTAGAAAATAGTTTCAAAGGGGCAAATCTTTAAATTATTGGTCTTAAAAAGGAAGGGGGGGGAGAGAGAGAGAGAGAGAGAGAGAGAGAGAGAGTAGTAAAATATTTATTCAAAGAGATCACTAAAGAGCACTTCCCAAACCTAGAGAATGATCTCAATACTCAAGTACAAGAATGTTATAGAACATCAAGTAGATTTAACCCAAAGAAGACTACCTCAAGATATCTAATAATCAAACTGTCAGAGGTCAAGGATTAAAAAGGATATTAAAAGCAGCAAGAGAAAAAAGAAACAAAATATAAAGGAGTTCTAATATGTCTGGAAGCAGACTTCTCATTGGAAATCATTCAGACCTGGAGAGAGTGGCAAGATATACTTAAATTGCTAAAAGAAAAAAAAATTATCCTAGTATAGTATATCCATGGAAAGTATTCTTCAAACATACAGGACAAATAAAAATGTTCCCAGAACAAACAAAAAAGTAAAGTTCATCAACACCAGAACTGACCTACAGGAAATGCTAAAGCAAATTCTTCAGTCTGAAAGAAAAGGACATTAACGAGCAACAAGAAATTATCTGGAGGCCAGGTGTGGTGGCTCACACCTATAATTGCAGCACTTTGGCAGGCCAAGGTGGGTGGATTGCTTGAACTCAGGAGTTTGAGGCAAGTCTTAGCAACATGGTGAAACTATGATCATGCCACTGCACTCCAGCCTGGGTGACAGAGTGAGACCTTATGTTAAAAAAAAAAATTAGTTTGTTTATGTAAGCTGTGCTAAGTTGTCATCAGATTAAAATAATGAATTATAAGGTATTACTTGCAGACCTAGTGGTAACCACAAATCAAAAAATATATAACAGATACACAAAACATAATAGGCAAGAAATTAAAACATACCACCAGAGTAAATTACCTTCACTAAAAGGAAGACAGGAAGGAAAGAAAGAAGGAATAGAAGACCAGAAAACAAATAAGAAAATGGCAGAAGTAAGTCTTTAGTTATCAATAATAACACTGAAGGTACATGGTCTAACCTCTCCAAAAGACATACAGTGATTGAATAAATAATTTAAAAAACAGCAACAACAATGTATAAGGAAAGGCATAGACTGAAAATAAGGAGATGGAAAAAAATATTCCATACAAATGGAAACCAAAAAAAGAATAGAAGTAGCTATACTCACATCAGAGAAAAGAGATTTCAGAAAAAAACTACAAAAAGAGACAAGGATGGTCATTCTAATGAAAAGGAGGAAATTCTCACACTGCTATAATGAACTGCCCAAGACAGTGTAACCCATAAAGTACAGAGGTATTTCCACACAACTGAGGAGGCCTCAGGAAACTTAAAATCATGGTGGAAGGAAAAGCAAACATATCCTCCTTCAAATGGTTGAAGGAGAGAGAAGTGCCAAGCAAAGGGGGAAAAGACCCTTATAAAACCATCAGATTTTATGAGAACTCACTATCATGAGAATACCATGTGGGTAACTGCCCCCATGATTCCACTACCTTCTACCAGGTCCCTCCCATGACACACAGGAATTATGGAAACTACAATTCAAGATGAGATTTGGGTGGGGACACAGCCAAACCATATCATTCCATCCTGGCCCCTCCCAAATCTCATATGCTCACATTTCAAAACACAACCACACCTTACCAACAATCCCCTAAAATCTTAGCTCATTCCAGCATCAATTTAAAAGACCAAGTCCAAAGTCTCATCTGAGACAAAGCAAGTCCCTTCTGCCTATGAGCCTGTTAAATCAAAAGAAAGTTAGTTACTTCCTAGATACAATGGGAGACACAGACATTGGTAAATACATCCATTCCAAATGGGAGAAATTGGCCAAAATGAAGGGGTTCCAGGCCCCATGCAAGATCAAAATCCAATGGGCCAGTTATTAAACCATAACAAAATAATCTTCTTTGACTCAATATCTCACATCCAGGTCACACCAATGCAAGAGGTGAGCTCCCATGGTCTTGGGCAGCTCCATCCGTGTGACTTTGCAGGGTACAGTCCCCTTCCTGGTTGCATTCATGACTGGTATTGAGTGTCTGTTTTTTCCAGGTACACAGTGCAAGCTGTTGGTGGCTCTACTATTCTGGGGTCTAGGTGGTCCTCTCCTCACAGCTCCACTAGGCAGTGCCCCAGTGAAGACTGTGTCGGGGCTCTAACCCCACATTTCCCTGCTTTACTGTCCTAGCAGACGTAACTTGTGAGGGCCCCACCCATGCAGCAAAATTCTGCCTGGACATCCAGATATTTCCATATATCCTCTGAAATTATTTCTGTGCACCTGCAGGCTCAACACCATATGGAAGCTGCCAAGACTTGGGGCTTGCACCCTTTGAAGCCGTGGCCTGAGCTGTACCTTGACCCCTTTTAGCCATGACTGGAGCAGCAGGGATGCAGGGCACCAAGTCCCAAGGCTACACAGAGCATGGGGGCCCTGGGCCTGGCCCAGGAAACAATTATTTCCTACTAGGCCTTCAGGTCTGTAATGGGAGGGGCTGCCCTGAAGGTTTCTGATGCATCCTGGAGACATTTTCCCCATTGTCTTGGTGATTAGTATTTGGCTTCTTATTACATATGCAAATTTCCACAGTCATTTTGAATTTCTCCACAAAAAATGGGTTTTTCTTTTCTATTGCATCAGGCTGCAAATTTTCCAAACTTTTGTGCTCTGTTACCTCTTGACTGCTTTGTTGCTTAGAAATTTCTTCTACCAGATTTCCTAAATCATCTATCTCATGTTCAAATTTCCATAGATCTCTAGGGCAGGGGCAAAAAGCTGCCTGTCTCTTTACTAAAGCATAGCAAGAGTCATCTTTGCTCCAGTTCCCAACAGTTTATCCATCTGAGACTACCTCAGCCTAAACTTCATTTTCCATAACACCATCAGCATTTTGGTCAAAGCCATTCAACAAGTCTCTAGGGAATTTCAGACCTTCCCATGTCTTCCTGTAAGCCGAGCCTTCCAAGTTTCTAGAAAGTTCCAAACTTTCCCATATTTCCTTCCTCCTTCTGAACCCACCAAACTGTTCCAACCTCTGCTTGTTACCAGTTCCAAAGTCACTTCCACATTTTTCGGTATTCTTATCATAGCACCCTACCCTCAGTACCAATTTACTGTATTAGTCTGTTCTCACACTGCTATAAACAACTGCCTGAGATGAGACTGGGTAATTTAAAGGATCAAAGTTAATTGACTCACAGTTCCACATAGCTTGGGAGGCTTCAGGAAACTTACACTCATGGCAGACAGGGAAGCAAACATATCCTTCTTCATATGATGACAGGAGGCAGAAGTGCTGAGAAAAGTGGGAAGAGGCCTTAATAAAACCATCAGATCTCATGAGAACTTACTCACTATTAGGAGAACACCATGAGAGAAATTACCTCCCACTGGCTTCTTCCCTCAAAACATGGGGATTATAGAAACTACAAAATGAGATTTGAGTGGGCATACAGCCAAACTATATCAAAACTTTAGCTCAATAAAAACCATATAGAACAGACTCACAGCTAGTATCACACTGAATATAGAAAAACTGAAAGCCTTTCCTCTAAAATATGAAATACGAAAAGGATGCTCATTTTCACCCTTGGTATGCAACATTATACTGGAAGTCCTAGCTAGAGCAATCAGACAAGAGAAAGAAATAAAGGGCATCCAAGTTAAAAGGAAAAGTCAAATTATCCTTGTTGGCAGGGGATCTTTTATTTGGAAAAACTTAAAGACTGCACCAAAAAATCCTATTAGACCTAATAGATTTAATAAAATTGCAGGATCCAAAATCATCATGCAAATATCAGTAGCATTTCCTCTGTCAAATGAACAATGTGAAAAAGTGATCAAGAAAGTAATCCCATTTATAATAGCTACAAATAAAGTACCTAGGAATCAACATAAGCAAAGAAATAAAAAATCACTACAATTAAAAATAAAACATTCATAAAAGAAACTGAAGATGACAAACACAAAATAGAAATCTAACTCCATGTTCAAGGATTAGAAGAGTCAATATTGTTGACATGCCCATAATATGCAAAATAATCTACAGATTAAGTGTAATTCTTATCAAAATAGTGACATTCATCATAGAAATAAAAGAAAATCTAAAATGTATATGAACAATAAAAGACCCAGACTAGCCAAAGCTATAATAATAAAACTAGAGGAATCACATTACCTGACTTCAAATTATACTATAGAGCCATAGTAGCCAAAACAGTATGGTACTGGCATAAAAACAGACATGAAAACTGATAGAACAGAAAAAAGAACACAGAAATAAATTCATTCATTCATAGTAAACTCATTTTTGACAAAGGTGCCAAAGACATACACTGGGGAAAGAACAGTCCTGTCAACAAATGTATCTGAGAAAACTGAATATTCATACACAAAAGAATGACACTAGACCCATATCTTTCACCATATGCAAAAATCAAATCAAAATGGACTAAAGATTAAATCTAAGACCTCAAACTATGACATTACTAAAAGAGAACATTAGAGAAACTCTCTTGGACATTGGTCAGGCCAAAGATTTCTTGAGCCACATCCCACAAGCACAGGTAAACAAAGCAAAAATGGACAAATGGGATCATGTCAAGTTAAAAAATTTTTGCACAGCAAAGGAAACAACACAACAAAGGAAACAATCCACAGAATGGGAGAAATTATTTCTAAACTAACTATCTGGCAACGGATTAATAACTAGAATATATAAGGAAATTAATTCTATGGGGAAAAAAATCAAATAGATTTTTAAATGGGCAAAAATCTGAATAGACATTTCCCAAAAGAAGTATTACAAAAAGGCATATAAAAAGGATCTCAACATCAATGATCATCAGAGAAATGCAAATCAAACCACAATAAGATATCATCTCATTCCAGTTAAAATGGCTTCTATCTAAAAGACGGTCAATAACAAATGCTGGTGAAAATACGGAGAAAAGGGAATCCTCGTATACTATTGGTGAGAATGCAAATTTCTGCAGCCACTAAAGAGAACAATATGGAGGTTCCTCAACAAACTGAAAATAGAACTACCATATGATCCAGCAATCCCATTGCTAGGTATATACTCAAAGGGAAGGAAATCAATATATCAAAGAGATATCTGTAATCTCATATTTATTGCAGCATTATTCACAATAGCCAAGATTTGGGAGCAACCTAAATGTTCAACAACAAAGAAATAATAAAGAAAATGTGGTGCAGATACACAATGGAATACTATTCAGGCATAGAAAAGAATGAAAGCCTATCATTTGCAAGAACATGGATGGAACTGGAGGTCATTATGTTAATTGAAATAAGCCAGGCACACAAAGACAAACTTTGCATGTTCTCACTTGTTTTTGGAAGCTAAAAATTAAGAACAATTGAACTCACAGATATTGAGAGTATAAGGATGATTTTCGAAGGCTAGGAAGTATAGTGGTGTGGTCTGGGGGTGGGGAGGAATGGGGATGGTTAGTGGGTACAAAAATATAGTTAGAATGAATAAATTCTAGTACTTGCTAACACAACAGGGTGACTATAGTAAACTAATTTGTGGTGCATTATAAAATATCTAAAAGAGTATAATTGGATTGATGATAACACAAAGAAAGGATAAATGGTTGAGGTGATGAATACCTGGTTTACACTTATGTAATTATTACACATTTTATACCCATATCTAACTGTCTCATGTTCCCAATAAACATATACACCTACTATGTACCCACAAAATTAAAAATTAAAAAAATTAAAATAAAAAATCGACGTATTTAAGGAAAGATTAACAGAAATCAAATTTAGCAGAGTCTAGTAATGAATCAAGATACAGAACAGTGAACGTGAATCTTCAAACAGATTTCATTTCATTCCTAGCCATTGAAACTCTTTTTTAATAAAAATTAGTGTTCAGTTACAGCTGCAGTTTGGCAGCTTAAAATTTCTCTCTTCCTGAATGTTGCAATTTACATAGGAACCCTATTTCAGAAAATATTGTCAGTGCAATTGAATAGACATTAATTTTCAAATATACTAACATGAATCTCCGTTTGGCTATTGACAGTTTTCTAACAAATAGAAGATTCCAGAGTGAGGAAAAAACTTTTTCAAGTTTATTACTGACAAAACTATCAATGTCAGTTATGGCCCAGAAAGTCCAATTTAGGATTTGTCTGAAAGAAAGATACTGTCTCCCCTTCAGAAAAAGGTGAGCCCCATGGTGTAATTTATGATGCATGCCAATGGCTGAAGCAAAAATGCATATGAATAATGCACTGTGTGCTGTCATCCATTGCAGGAAAATCTCTTAATTGAAAGGGGCCACAAGGTTTTATAGGGACTGTTAAGCTGATCTATTTTTAGCTGAGAAACTCTTCATCTGCCCACATTAGGAAATTACAGCCTTGACATTAATTATGGCTATGGAAGTGTTACCCAAAAAATTAATTTTATGCTGTGCAAACAGGTAGAAAATCCAGGAAGAGAATGTCACTGATATAGACAAGTAGTTCCTCTAGAGTCCAATGAGACCATCTGTGCCTTTTCCTGAGCTTTTTCCTTTGGTTACATTTGAGCTGCTACATCCATTAGTGGAAAATGCTGTTACTTCAAAAAGGAACACTAGAAAAGAACGAAATAAAGTATTTTTTCCTTGCTACTGTCCTTGTTAGTATGTATGCCCAAATGCATCAAACTAACGAGACAGTGTCATTACATAGAACAGCTGTATTGGGTATTCTGAAAGTTTTTGTACATTGGAAGGATTTTTTTTTTAAAAAAGCTATTAGTTAAACACATGTGGTCATAAAGTAATAATGAAGATAGTTACACAATATGTTGACTTCACTAATAACTAGTGCATGTGGCGTAAAAGGTGGAATTTTAAGATATTCAATTTTCCCTCAAAGCGTAAAGTACTGAAAGCTATATTCCAAACAGAGCACCTGGTGTAAAAACTTTTTACATTGCAAACTGATCCCAGGACATTTAAGTTCTCCATTTTTATTTAGAAACAGGGCAAAATAAATATTAACGTCAATGTTACCTGTATGATGCTGAATTCATTTGCTTAATCTGAAGGTTAAAATAAATAATATCACCATTTTACACAATTAAGTAAAAATCTACTGAAAAATAATAAACTTTGGAGAAAATATAAACAAAAGTCCTTAATCTTTATCCTCAGAATATGATGGTAGTAAAATTAAACATATTAAATCATGCCATGGGCATTCTAAAATTAAGCAGAAAAGACAATTGTATAATTAGAAATGGAAAAACAAGAAACATTTAAATCCTTCTTGGCATTGTAGCTTAATACATTCCATTATTAGTTGAGTTGTTAAATTGCAATAATCATCCATCCCTTCTGGTCCCTGTAAACACAGCCTACCTAGTATAACATTAGATAAAGCTCAGTAAAATCTCAACACCAAAACTCCAAATCTACCAAACATATAGGAATAAGAACAATATCTTTTCATTCTACACACTTGAAATATTATAGAGTTTCATCCTCAATCACAGGGCACACTGGAAGCCTCCTCTTTCAGTGGAACTTTCCCCAATATAGACAGAATAAGTTGAGGGATATTTCTCCAGAAACTATATCAATATTTACTATCTGAATATTTAAGGAACAAAATACCTATTCAAACCTATGCAATACAATATACTACCTCAGATCCTCTAAGTATGCTAATCTTCAGCTTTATCACGATGTTTCTAGTTTTTTTCTAAACATTAACCAAGGGCAGGTCTAGACAAAACTGTGAAGTTGGTAATTTATTGATAGTACCTCCTCCTAAATTCCTCTTTTGTGCCTCACTTTCTCTTTCCACTGCTACCTCAACCTCCTCCAAACCTGTTATACCCTCATATCCTTCCCTGAATGTGAGAGTTATCTCATCCCAGCTTTTATATCCCAGTTTGTTAATTTATTCAATATTGATCAAGTGCTTACTGACAGAGCAGGAGTGTCACCATCTTGGACAAGGCCCTCATTCTAAAGTTCACCTTAGTGAAAAACCACCTAAATCAGCATAATGGGGAAGGTCAGCATGACCATAAACCACAAATAACATCTCTAACCAGAAACATTCCAAATTTCTCCCTGATCAGAGGCATGCTAGCCCCTAGATAAGTCCCCTCTGGCCAGAAGATGTCAGCCTTGAGATAACCCCCCTCCAGGCCAGAAAGATGTTTGCCCCAAGATAAGCTCCCCTCCTTCCAGAGAGATTCCAACCACACCATAAACTTCTCTATACATATAAATATTCCAAGCTTGTGATAAGTACCCTCACCCTAAAACCAATATATACTCTTAGTCTATAAGAGAAAGCACTCCTGACCACAATCACCCAAAAGCACCTCTCAGGTTTTAACTAAAGAAAACCTGTCTTTGACTGCCAAGCTGCATTTCGTGTTTCTTTCCTCTTTCTTTAACTCTTACACTTACTATATGCTGGGTGCTAGACACTGGAATTAAGTATGCTTTTCTTTGCCCTTTCATCCATGAAAATAGCCCTCTTGCCCTGTGTTCTATTCTCTCCTGCTCCTGTTATTTTGATAGTCATCCATGCTAAGATTTTGATGGGTGGAAATAATGTAATGCACTACATTTCAAGTTACAGATGCACTTATTAATCTGCTTAATTTTAAGCAGTCCAGTGATTAACCTGAAATCTTCTTTCACTGGAATTTTAAGGGCCATGGGGTGTATATTATGATAGAGGTGCAAACATAAGACATAACTGCATGGAATGGATCAATGTGTTAGATATAGCAAACTCCAAGTTTCTCTTTAAAGAATCAGCATGTCAATATGTTCAGCTCTCTTGTTCTTTAATTCTCCATTTTAAAGTTTAACTTTCTTGTAGTTTCAGTGAACTTTTCCACCAGTTCTAATCAGTGGTTCTTATCTGTTCCCCGGGTTCCCTGCTCTGTTCTGAATCATCCCGGTCACCTGCTTTGACCCCTAGTTACCTGCTCTGACCTGCCCAAAACTGTCCTTCCCACCAAACTATCCACCCCACCACTCCTGCTCATAGCCCTACTCTCTTAAATAGCCAATTGGAATTAGCTTAGACTGTGTGGTCCAGCCCTAGCCAGTAGGGGAATGACACAGCAGTAGGGGCAATCTCCGTCAGGAATAAATACCCCTTCCCCTCCCTTATCCATGTGTGTGCTTGTCATTGTTCAATTTGTGAGCCACACCCTTCTATTGAAGTAAATTGTCTTGCTGAGGAAATTTATATTCAAGTGCTACTTTTTTGTGGTACCAAAAATTTAAATATAACAATTGTAATGTATGATACACTAGCACTGTTGGTTCAGTCTGGAAAGGTGGGACAACTTGAAGCAAAGGCAGGAGAGCTGGAAATAGTGCGGTAGCTTCCAGGCCACACATGGATGAGCCACAAATGGTTGCATTCTTTTGAGTTTCCGATTAGGCTTTCCAAAGAAGGCAATCAAATATGCATCTGCCTCAGTGAGTAGAGAGATAACTTTAAATCGAATAGGAGGCAGGTTTGCCTTAAGCAGTTTCCAGCTTGAGTTTTCCTTAGTGATTTTGGGGTCCCAAGATATTTTCCTTCCACAAACAAAATGAAGAAACATCATTCCAGGTTATAGAAGAGTACATTAGTCTGTAGTGTCACTCCTCACCTGCATCTCTACAAGTGGACTCCTCATTTAAGTGACTGCTTCTGATCTTACCCCTCTCTAATTTATTCTTGATGCTGTAATGGCATCTGGAGTAATTTTCTGAAACACTGTATTTTTTAATCTGTTGCTAGATAACAAATTGCTCCAAAACCTTACAATTTAAATTGTATTATCTCCTAATTTCTGTAAGTCATGAATCTGTCCATGACTTATCTGGATCTTCTTGCTCAGTCTCTTGCCAGGCTACTATCAAAGTGCCAGCCAGGATGGCAGGAATCTCAACACTCAAGAGGAGGATCCACTTGCAAGCTGAGTCACATGGTTGTTGACAGGACTCAGCATCTCCCAGACTATTGAACTAAAGATCTCATCTCTGTTTTCACTGCATCTTATAGCCATGTTGAGCAACTAGCAATTGTTCATTCCTTAAATGCACCATGATTTCTCTCTGATCCAGGCTGGGCACACTCTGTTTCCACTCCCTGGAACATCACTTACAATCAAGGGTATGCACGTTTACAGTATTTAAAGTCATGGATGTGGAAGAGATTACCAAGAGAATATGTATGAACACCTCTCATTCTTCTGATCTTGACCCCACTTTTACCACCACCTCCCACTTCATTGTTCTGTATCCCACTGAGGCAAAAATCTTTTCTAAAATTTTCTGTACTCTTTGTTTCAAAATACTTCAAACAGTTTTCATCTCTATAATGTTGCTCAATATAATGGTCAAGTCGCTGTCTGGATAATACTTAACTATCAGGAGAATTTGACACAACTGATTTCCCTCATTCTCTTTGCTGTGCTTTCTTCATGCTGCCTCCAGAACACTATACTCAGTTTTCCTTCAACCTCACTAGTTGTTCCTCCTTAGATTCCTTTGCAGGTTTCTATTTTTTTTTCCAGATCAAGCTCAGTTCTGGCTCCTTTTCTCCGCTCTATCTATATTTTTTTTCTTAGTAATCTCTTCCAGACTCACAATTTTAAATATCATCTATATGCTAATGACTCCAAATTTATATCTGCAAGCCAGACTTCTCTTCTGAATGCCAGAAGTGAGTAATCAATATCTTCCTCTTTGGTTCCACTTGGATGTTATAGCATTTATGGTCCTGATAAGAACTAGAAGGCATGCTAAAATTAGAAGATTTAAGGAAGGTTTGTTTACAAAGTGACTATTTACAAAGCTGTAGGGAGGGGATGAGGGATCCCTGGGTAGACACTAAAATGACTCTGGGTCAGCAGCAACAGAGCTGTTAAGACCTGCAGGTCCAAAACCGTGAGGGGAAGAGATAGTTACTAGAAACTGGAAGAAGAGAATTGTATAGATGAGGCCACCAGGAGAATAGTGGTAACATTTGCTAGGGTAAGTAATACAGAGAACCTGAGGAAAAAAATAGGACTATGAGGAAGCCAGGAGAATAGATCTATAGCCTCACTTTCCTTCCCCTTCCCATCTGTGCGCTCCCGATTGACTGAACATAATCGCGAGCCAAAGGGCAAAGGGATCTACCAGAGAAATGAACACAGATCAGTCTATCGGGGAATAGGGTAAAGGAGAAGAACAGAAAAGATTCTCGGAAGCAAAGGGAAGGTAATAGGCATCTCACAATTAACATTTCTATCACACTAGCCTTTAAGTAAAAAAATTAACAGTTCTGAAATTCAATATTTGCCCCAAAAAACACTTCATCTTTAATCATTCTCACAAGATGGTGACTCCATCCTTCCAGTTGCTTAGGCCAAAATGCTTAGGGTCATTCTTGATGCCTGTATTTTTCATATACCTAGGTCCAATTGTCAAGAAGTTCTGTGGCCTCTATGTTCAGAATATATCTGGAATACTACCACTTCCCAGCCTTTCCAAAACCATCACCTCCTGAGACTGCATTTCTGCAACAATGGAAAAGTAATATTGTGCAAAACACTTTGTGGCCAATTTCCCAAAATACCTGGTAACTTACCTATGTAGGCATATAAATGTCATCCCTAGTTTCAACACTTATGGTAAAAATTACATGCATTTCTGCCTTTTGTATGAGATTCCTGCCCTAATCTATTACCTATCCTTTTTTTAAACACATACACCAAATTAATACAAGTGAGAGACTGAAAACTGCCCTCATTATATTCTTACAGGTTAACATAAAGATTTGAAAAGGTCCAGAGAAATTACATGTCTGCCTCAGCAAATTCATAACAGTAAATGAGGAACTGGGGCAGATTACTAAAAATAAATTTAAATAATCCTCTTTTGTAAACCATACTAATCTTTGCCTGTTTAAGTCAATTTGGCAAAGAAATTCTAACACAGTGAAAATAATCTAAATTTGTTTTGAACTGTTCCAACCCCAGAAAATGCCAAGATAATTAACAAGTTTACAAACTTTAGAAAAGGTACTCTGTTTTCTAAAACAATATGGTAAACTTAACAAAAATCTTTTCCACCTTAATGCTTCTCTATTTTTGGAAAGCAAATTGCTGTAACTCAACACAAATTTAAGTGAGATAATTAGTAAATTTCTTCATAAGAAACAGTTATCACTTCAACTGCACATTAAATTGAGGGTGTGTAAAATAAAGACAATATTATTCTTCAGAAAAAAATGATCAACAGCCTGTATACATTTGGTATGTCACATTAAATATAAACTTAGCAGCTTTATGTATACTTAGCTTTGAAACATATACTTAAGCTGAAACTGAAATTAAGAAAGGAAATGGCCTTTAAAAGCCAGCTACCAAAATCAGTCCTCCTTGGGCTTTAAAACAGAAAATAACAATACTATGTCATAGGAAGGTGCAGAGTATGTCAACTAGGGAGGGCCAGGTCTCACTAATGAAGACCTCCATTACAACGGTTTCAGCACTGACTGACTAGTTAGGTTAAATGTTAAAAGCTGATAGAGCCAGTGCCCTCATACAAAGGCTGGAATGTAACAAAAGCCCACCAAGAGTTTTGCCTTGGCCTTTCCTGGGCCTTGATGGATGACAAGATAACAAAGGCATTCTTAACATGACCCCTTTAGGATTTAAAAAGTTTTATTGGTGGTCTGAAGGAATCGCCCAGACCTCCACAAACAATCTTTATTGAGGACTAAATGAACTCCCCTAACCTCCATGATTTAGCAGGAGACAAGATAAGGGTAATCACCCCGACATCTGGACCCATCTAGATTAAGTAAACTTACTGAGACTCCAGGAAATGGCCTTCAGGACTTAGATCTTAGTTACAGATTATAAGGAGTGAATCACTTATGTCTCTAGATGAATGCACACTTACTCGTAGACATGTAGCTTAGAAGACATACAAGCCCTGGAAAACCTTGTAATTTTGAGTTGATCTGGTGAAAATTTCCAGGCCTCCTCCCCATAACTAGTTACAGAAATGAAAACCTCCCTTCTTTCCCAGTTGATCTGCATCTTGTTAATGGGCCGTGAGAATAAGCAGCCTGATCCTCAGTTGGGTTCAGAAATGAACTTACATCTTCACTATGATACATCAAACTCTTTTGCAGTCATGCATTCATTAACAGTAATATGATACCTCCTTTATTCTTGTCAATTATCTGTTTTCTATTCAAAATTCATCTAATTTAATTGATTTAAAAGAAATGTACAAAATAAAAAGCAGGTTGATCCTTCACACTTAGGACTGCAAACTTAGGGCTGATTTACAGTAAGATTATTACTCGCTCCCTAGGCTCTCTGGAAATTTAGTTAAATAATTAGCAGTTTGTTTTATTTATGTTACATATGTACTTATTACTAGAAAGATATTAACAATAATAAACTTTATTAACTGCTTGTTATTTCTCAGCCATAATGCAAATCAATTTAAATACGTTAGCCTACTTAATAGTTATAACAACCCAGTGAGGTAGATATTAATACCCCCATTTATTTCAAAAGGACTTTAAATTGGAGTTATCTACCAACAGGCTAATTGAGAAAAGTGTTTATATTCATAAGTGGATGGTTAAAATAGTGATTTATTAACTAAGGATTTCTATTACACTTCTTTCTGCAAAGAAACTACTTGCCCAAGGGGTATACACTATTTCTAAGTGAACGACAGAATGGTGAAATGTCCACGTTTTAACAAGTGAGCCATGACTGACAGATGCTCTAGGAAAGAGCAAGTTCAGAAGAGCGTGGTGTTCTCAGTCTCCTCGGGGAGTGACGCCTCCACTCGGAATTCTAATTTTAGTTTCTGTTACTAAGGAAGAAAAAGCAAAACCTGACAGCACGGCCATGGAGGAGAATGAAGGAGAAACAGGGCTGTGAATTCTTAATTAACAGGATGTTCAGGGATGCCAGTGCAAGCTTTATAAAAGTGCTGTGGAAGGCTGCATTTAGAAAAGATACAGAAGCTACTCACTACTACCACTAACTTCAGGAGGTAAAATGGCAGTTTCCAAAGTTCTAGTCAGTGGTGAGAAGGGAAATTATTTCCTCTGTATCTATCTCTCTGAAAGCACTTTCATACTGCTAAATTACTTGGTTAATAGCATGGCTCAGAGGTTCCAAAACTCAGTTTCTGAAATGAATTCAAAATGTACACTCAAGAAATGAAAAGAAACAATCATAAGCAAAAATATTAAAGTCCTTATGATTTCAACTAACATTACATTCCCAGAAGAATCAGGGAGCTTCCTAAATGTTCCAGGAAAAGGCAAAGTAATGTAGGTTCTCCTTTTAAAAAAAGAAAAAAAAGTTTAATAATTTAGTGACATTTTCATTTTATTCATCCATGGAAATATGGAAAATTTGAAAAGTTCTAGGCACTGTGTTAGGCACAAGAGCTCCTAAAAAACAAAGGCATAGCTCTGAAATTGACACTATCATAGTCTATTTGGAGTGAATACCAAATCCTCGTGTGGTTTTATATGGTTAGCCAAGGAAGCCAGAAGGCTTTCCAATGATGATTTAAGGAGGTAAGCAGCACATGTAACCAACAGTGTTATGACTTTCTCAAAATGTACACAAACTGGAATAAGCATAAAATATCAATACTTAAAGAGAAAAACTGAATTTAAAAAATGTATATATACCAAGATGTATTTTCACAAATAACATTGTTTGTAAGGTGGATAAAAGTTGCTGGACACTTGTTTGAAGTCACAGTTGTCCTCAAAGTTTTAATGACTTGTCAGAGATCAGTCTTGGTCAGTGTAATTGTAATACTACGACATTACTGGCTTAAGTAAACAAGTATGGTAATTGCCAAGATAGATACAGGATCAAGCTGCTGTGAGTGCCCGTCTTAGTCCATTTGGCTTACTCCCACTACTATAAAAAAAAAATCCTATATACAAACTGGGTGGCTTATGCATAATAGAAATGAATTTCTCACAGTTCTAGGAGGCTGGAAAGTCCAAGATCAATGATCAGTGGGCCTGCTTTCTTGTTCATAGATGGCACCCTTACCTTGTGTCTTCACAGGGTGGAAGGGGTTAGCAAGCTTCCTTCGGCCTTTTTTATAAACCTTTATAAAAAATCCCTTATTAAAAAAACCTCTTATAAAAAACATTAATCTCATTCATGAGGACTCTACCCTCATGACCTAATCACTTTCCAAAAGTTCATCTCTTAATACCATCACCTTTGGGGTTATGATTTCAACATATAAATAAATTTGTGGGGAGACAAACATTCACACCACAGCAGAGTGAGAGGAACCAACTCTACAACTAGGAGGATAAATAATGAGGAGACTATCAGTAGCTCAAAGTTATAATGCCTTCCTGTATATCAGAACTGTTCAAAGGAGGACTGGGTAATCCTGCTGTACAGGGATCCATCTGAGCTCAAGAGATGTTAAGGCAGAGGCCAACTGTCAACGTACTGTAGAAAAATTCTAAAAAATGAAACTAGGAAAGAATCAAGACTTTGCAAATGGATCTAATCCAGAACTTCCAATTCTGAATTCTAGGCTTCAGTACAGACTTGCCCACAAAGGATGTAAAACTCTCCCTCGTGGAACAATCTATACTGGGACAGCTGTGCCCTATATCATCACATGCCAGGCAGTTCCATGGCAGTCATCAAGTGACCTTCCCTTTTGTAACATGACTTTCCTAAAGATCAGAATTTTCATCATCCTCATAAACTCTGCATACTTTCCCAGGCATGTTTATTTTAGAGGCATCTTAACAATTGGTCTTTACTCTTCAATACTGATATCTGGCACAGTTTGCAATCTCTTTCCTACTGTTTGCCCTACCATGAGTTTTCTTTGATCACAATCCAAACCTTTTGTTTTCCCGAAAGTCATCACAATTTATCACATTTATTCATGGCCTCCCACAGCAAATACTGACCATAAAGATGTGAAACCCTAAAAATGTAGACAGGGACATGCTTTTATCTTCAAAAGCAAAAGTAGAAGAGGGAAATCTTTTCCAAGCCTGCCTGCTCATCTTTAATGGTAATAAAACATCATTTATTGAGTGGTCTCTCTATGCCTAATATCCTTCTGTACACTTTACAGGAATAACGTCATTTAATCTGCTCCACTGAGTGTGAGTCAAATATTGTCAATATTTCCATTTGACATAGGAAACAGAAAGGCAAATAACTTGCCAGCAACTGTCCATTTATGTAACAGAGCAAAGGTTTAAATCTAGATAATGTGGATTTACAGACTTAGCCTTTATTCTCTCTCCAGTATATGACACTTCTTACTATTCTGATCCATGTGGGCACATAAACAAAGTAATTTATTCATTAACTAGCTCTGCTTATAGAAAATAAACCAGAGAAGATGGATGAGAGGAAGGACTAATTGCTAGATTAGCAATGATAATCCCATAAATTAGACGCTAGAGCCAGTACAGACATGGATCTACTTGGAGAGAGAATGAAAAACACAGACTCACTCTGATGCCACAGATTGAAGAGAACTAAGCAAAATAACTGCAATCCCAAAGAGACTGACAGAGAATAATAACTAAGCAGATAAGATAGATGAATTATTTCTGATGTGAAGATGGCATGGGAGAGAAAGCAAAGCTCTCCATATGTGAACAATAACCACCTTTTAAAACTACACAAAAATATACTGCTAATGCTTTCATAGCAGTATATTTGTCTACACTATTATTATGACCTACTTATATATTGTAACACGGATGCTATTCTACTCTATTAATATCCACCCATCTATCATTGTTCCCAAATTTTATAGCCAGTAAAAATTTACATATAACTAACATTAAAAAATTAAGGAGAGAGTCCATATTTTGTCCTTTCCTTTTATCTCCTAAAACTCCTGGAACAGCATCTTGGTAATAATAAGCCTTTAATATGTTAAAGTTAAATATATTAGAAATGTAGATACCTTTCATGGGATGAAATGTTTCCCAGAACTTTTGAAAGAAACTAGATGAAAGAGTAAATGGGAAACTTTGTTTTCATTAACTCAGAAAAATGCCATACAGCAAAGAAATGAAAGATAGTAGTAATTCTAAAAATGTTAAGAGAAAGTTTTAATATTTAGAAAGAAAAACTGTTATGAAATAGGAAATGAATCAGAGAATGCAAAATAATTTACTTCAGAGGGACACAAAAGAGATGGAGCTTTAAAATGCAAAGTTCTATTAGAAACAAAATAACATTTTATAAAGCTTCTAATTTTTTGTTTTAAGATGGAGTCTCACTCTGTCATCCAAACTGGAGTTCAGTGGCACCATCTCAGCTCACTGCAACCTCTACCTCCCAGGATGAAGTGATTCTCCTGCCTTAGCCTTCTAAGTAGCTGGAATTGCAGGCAGGTGCCACCATGTCAGGCTAATTTTTTGTATTTTTAGTAGAGATGGAGTTTTGCCATGTTGGCCAGGCTCATCTCAAACCCCTGACCTCAGGTGATTAGCCCACTTCAGCCTCCCAAAGTGCTGGGATTATGGCGTAAGCCATTGCACCTGACCTAAAGCTTCTAATCTTTAACCCCTGGTACAAAATCAAACAGGAGCCTGGTTTTTGTGAGAGGATTTCTTTTGGTGTCTATGCTGTTGTATTTTCACATTTTTAGAGCTACCTGTTTGTCAGATACAAGAAGGAATTCTTCTTCAAAGGGTTTGGCTGTTTAGGACCCTTGTTCCCCACTTTCAAGGTCAAACTTCCTTGTTCTTTGTGTCTCCCTACCCTAGTTTCAGTAAACAACTTTACCACCAGTCTTAATCTACAGAGCCCACATCTGCTACTCACTCTGTAAATTACCCCTCTCACCATAACAGCTCTTCCTGGCAAAACTACCCTTCCCTCCAGTGTAACCTACCCCCTACACCCTTCAAGTTAGCCATTTGGGTTCAGTTTAGATTGTGCAGTCCAGCTCTAGTCAATGGAGGCAGGACACAGTAGCAGGGACAAACTGTTGGGAATAAAAACCCCTTCCCTTCTTTGAGTGGTGTGCTCTTGTGGCAACCAGACCTGCGAACAGCACCCTTCTGCAGAAGCAAATTTGCCTTGCTGAGAAATCTTTTGCTTGAGTGCTCATTTTCTTCATGACTCCAACCTTTTATTTCCAACACTGTTGTATCATGTGCCTGTCTGCTCTCAAGTGATTTACTAAAATTAAGAGTTGGTGTATGTTTTCTAGCTACCTGAATTTTGCCTCCTCTTCTCAAAAGATTTGAGAGAGAGAAGGAGAGAGAGCTCCTCATTCCACATCCCATGCCCCCAACAATGACTGCTTTCTCAATTTCATCCTACAGATTTGAAAGTAGCCAATGTAACTAGCACAATACAGTGTCATCAATCTGTCTCTAAAGAGAAAAATTGCCCTAGCCAGATAAGTTGGCAATACTTGGTTGGCTTTTGTTCCATCATTACATGATAATTACACCATGTATCTCTAAGAGCTTACTTTGCAAAATAAACTTATCATTAAGCAGCAAGCATAAGCCACCAGTTGAGAAAACAAAGACTTTTCTGGAAAACAGTGGCATTTCCTTTACTTTGAAAGGAAATGGAGGATATGGGAAATAATTGCAAGTAAAATTACAAGTAGAAAATGGATTATTAGTATCCTTACAGGCAAAATATAGGCCCACCCCACCCTTCTTAAAATCATCATTAGCATTTGCTAAGTACGGATATATATAAAACTAAAAAAACATGTTAAAAATTATTTTTAAACTACTTTTTAATTATTAAAACATTGTGATACTCATGCTTATATTTTAAAAGGATGATTTGAAACTATTTCAGGGCTCATCTTAGGAAATTGCTCTTTCTACTTTACGAATGGTCAAGATGAGGCTGACCAAACATATGGCCCATGAGGACCAGCAGAGTTCCAAAGTGTGGGGTTTACTGATTTAGAGAAGGGAATTTACAAAGGTCTGTAAAAGACCAGAGACTCTCTCAATGATTACTGTAACTATACTAGTTAATACTTCTGAAAAAGAATGTATTTTAGGCTTTATAGATCGTATATTCTCTGTTGCAACTACTGAACTCTGCCATTATAGCACAAAAGCAGCCACAGATAATACATAAATGAATGGGTGTGCCTGTGTTCCAATAAAGTTTTATTACAAAGATAGATGGTGGGCCAACTGTGGCCCATGAGTCATAGTTTGCCAATCTCCGATTTAGAGTCACAAAGACAGCTGACAAAAATTGGACATCAATATCACCATATATGGCAACAGAGAGGATATTCCCTCTGAAAATAATAAAGTGAAAAAAAGCGGCACATAGAGTTTTTAAGCTGTAGCTAACGTATTAGTGGTATTCTTGGTATATTTCTTAGATTTTACTTAATGCTATCTAGGTAGGCAATCATTAAATTATTTATTCAAGGTCAAAGTAATTTATTTATATGAAAGCACATAAACACAACAAAAATTCAGTAGATTGCATATAATGCCATCTACTAAAAAATATTTGGAGAGAGGGAGAGCCTGGGAGGAATCTCTCAATGTTTCTACAACTATAACATTTCTGAACAAGAAAAATTTGTTTTTATTTGTTATAAGGACATAACCAATTCTGTAATATAAGCTAAGCTACTTAGCATACTCCCATCAGTCTTCTAAGCAACATAAAGAAACCAAGAATGTATATGTGTATACACACATATGTACATATATATGTATACCCCACCCCCTACACACATATTCTTTGTAATAAAGCAACCAATTACAGTGATGCTGCTAATGACGATGATAGTGATGAAGATCCTAACTATGTAGTTATCAGTGAGAGTACTTGTCTACCACATTTTGAGAATTATGCTAGATCATTTACAGAATTATTTCTAATCATTCGTAATTTCTATGAAGTAGGTACTATTATCCCATCTTACACAGATGAGGAAATACCAACTCTAGGTTACAAATAATAAATTAGCCAGGCATGGTGGCATGCACTTGTGGTTCTAGCTGCTCAGGAGATTGAAATAGAAGGACCCTTGAATCTGGGAGGTTAAGGCTGTAGTGAGTCATGATTGCACGACTGAACTCCAGTCTGAGTGACAGAGCAAGACTCTTGTCTCAAAAGAAAAAAAATTACTAAACATAAAAGATGCAGAAAAAATGTAACATGTAAGTAAAAGAAAATTAGTCAACAGAAATAGACCTAGGAATGACAGACTGATGGAATTAGCAGACAAAAAATTTTGAAAAGCTATCATAAATATGTTCAGAATTTTTTTATGTGAAGATAATAAAGAGACAAAGGGAAGATAAAAAAACAAAATGAAACATCTAGAGATGAAAAATATAATATTTGAAATTAAAAAAACTACTGCATTTACTTGACAACAGATTATATACTGCAGAGAAAAGATAAACACAAAATATTGCTGAAAGAAATTACATATGATACAAATGGAAAAATATTCCATGCTCATGGATTGAAAGAATCAATATCATTAAAATGGCGATATTTCCCAAAGCAACCTACTGATTCAATGCTCTTCTGATCAAACTACCAATATCCTTTTTCATAGAACTGGAAAAAGTATGTTAAAATTCATATGGAACAAAAATAAGCCCAAGTAGCCAAAACAATCCTAAGCAAAAAGAACAAAGCTGACATCACATTAACTGACTTCAAACTATGCTAATAAAGCTACAGTAACCAAAACAGTATGGTACTTGTATAAAAACATATACCAATGGAACAGAATGAGAACCTAG
Organism: Cheracebus regulus; assembly: GCA_963574635.1. Classification (NCBI taxonomy): domain Eukaryota; kingdom Metazoa; phylum Chordata; class Mammalia; order Primates; family Pitheciidae; genus Cheracebus; species Cheracebus regulus. The sequence goes on from CAUYQU010061697.1 coordinate 59,234, forward strand.
AAATAAACCACACATCTACAATCACCTGATCTTCAACAAAGTTGACAAAAATAATCAAAGAGGAAAGACTCTGTATTCAATAAATAGTGCTGAGATAGCTGGTTAGCCATATGCAGAATAAAACTAGACCTCTACTTTTTACTCTATAAAAAAATTACTTCAAGATGGATTAAACAATTAAATGTAAGACCTCAAACTATATAAATCCTAAAAGAAAACCTAGGAAACATCATTCTGGACATCAGCCTTGGGAAAGAATTTATGACTAAGTCCTCAAAAGCAGTTGCAACAAAAACAAAAATTGACAAAAGGGACCTAACTAAACTAAAAGGCTTATTCACAGAAATAAAAACTATTAACAGAGTAAACATATAAGCTACAGAACAGGAGAAAATATTTGCAAACTATGAATCCAACAAAAAACTAATACCCATAATCCATAAGGAACTTAAACAACTCAACATGCAAAAAACAAACAACCCTATTAAAAAGTGGGCAAAGGACAAAAAAAGTCACTTTTCAAAAAAGACATACAAGCAGCCAACAAACCTGGAAAAATGCTCAACATTACTCCTCATCAGAGCAATGCAAATCAAAACCACAATGAGATATTATCTCATAGCTGTCAGAAATGCTTTTGTTAAAAAGTCAAAAAATAATAGATGCTGATGAGGCTGCAGAAAAAAGGGAACGCTTATACACTGTTGGTGGGAATGTAAATCAGTTCAGCCAGTATGGAAATCAGTTTGAAGATTTCTCGTAGAACTTAAAACAACTACCATTTGACTCAGCAATTCCATTATTGGATATATACCCAAAAGAAAATAACTCACTCTACAAAAAAAACACATGCACTCATGTATTAGTCAGATTCTCTAGATGAACAGAACTAAAAGAATATATATAAAGAGGAGTTTATTAAGTATTCACTTACAGGATCACAAGATCCTACAATAGGCTGTCTGCAAGCTTGAGGAGGAAAGAGAGCCAGTCTGAATCTGAAAACTGAAGAACTTGGAATATGATGTTTGAGAGCAGGAAGCATCCAGCACAGGAGAAAGATGAAGGCTGGAAGGCTAGGCCAATCTCGCTTCTTCACTTTTTTTTTTTTACCCGCTTTATATTCGCTGGCAGCTGGTTAGTTGGTGCCCACCCAATTAAGGATGGTTCTGTCTTCCCTAGCCCACTGATTAAACTGTTAATCTCCTTTAGCAACCCCTCAGACACACCCAGGATCAATATTGCATCCTTCAATCCAATCAAGTTGACACTCAGTGTTAACTTCATGACTCATATGTTTATTGAAACACCGTTCACATTAGCAAAGACATGGAATCAACTTATGTGGTGGACTGGATAAAGAAAAAATGTGGTACTTACTTATAACAAAATTATGCCCTTTACAGCAACATGAATGCAACTAGGGGCCATTATCCTAAGTGACTTAATGGAGGAACAGAAAACCAAGTGCTGCATATTCTCACTTATAAATGGGAGCTAAACATTGGGTACACACGCACATAAAGATAGAAACAATAGACATGGGGACTACTAGAAGTGCGGAGGGAGGAGGAGTGCAGGGGCTGCAAAACTAACTATTGAGTGCTATGCTCACTATCTGGATGATGGGATCATTTATACCTCAAACCTGAGTATCATGCAATAAAGCCATGTAACAAACCTGCACATGTATCCTCTAAATCTAAAATAAAAGTTAATATTATACAACTCTAATGTACACTCATGACAATCCTAAGGCATAAGTGATTATAAATAAAAATAAACACTAGAGCAATAAAAAATAAAATAAACACTTAAAAAACCCCTATAAACCAAAAGACTCTCAAATATCCACAAACCTCAAGCTGGATAAAGAGACAATCTTAAAAGGAAAAAAAAAAGACACTTTAAATACGAGGAATAAATATAAGATTTATTTAAACAATATAAGTTGGAAGAAAATAAAACAACACTTTTCATATGCTAAAAGAAATAAAAAGTCTGTAAGCTAGTTTTTTTTTTAATCCTCTCTGAAAATTAAGGCAAATAAATATATTTTCATACAAATAAAGGCTTAGAGTATTCATTGCCACTATGCCTGCACTATAATAAATGTTAAAGAAAGTTCTTCCAACTGGTAGAAAAGTATAATAGATAGAAATTTAAACCTGCACAAAGAATAAAGAGTGCTGAAGGTGGTAAGTATGTGAGTAAATATAAAATATATTTCTCATTTTAAAATGTAATTAAGTGATAACCAAAGAAAAATATATAAATGATATTTGTGACATGCATAGAAGTAAAACTTTGATAATAATAGCACAAAAGACAGGAGGTGAGAAATGAAAATATACTGTTCTTACACTATGAAGTGCTAAAATATCATTTGAAAAGTTAATATTACATTATGATAAGTTAAAGATGTATATTGTAACCCTATAGAAACTGCTAAAAGTAAAACAAATAAGTGTAGCTAATAGACCAATAGTTGCTATAAAATAAAGTACTAGAATATACTGCATCCAAGAGAAAACAGGATAATACGGGGGAAAGGAGCTAATGTTGGACAAATCTAAAGCTAATAGCAAGATCAAAACTTTATTCCAACTATTTGGATCGTTCCATTAAACGTAAATGGTTTAAACACCCTAATTTTAAAAGCAGATGGTCAGGCTGTAGAACAAAGCAGGACTAACCAACTACATACTATCTCCAAAAAAAAAAAAAAGTACACATACACTCATTTTGTAAATAAGCAAATAATAAAGTCTAATCATATTAAACAGCCACCTCCAGAAACCCTAAAGCCAACAAAAGAATTCCATCCTTAATATTCTGTTCTTCTAAAACCGCCCCGATACCAAAATCAGCATTAGTCAGGGTTCTCTAGAGAGGGTTCTCTGGTTCTCTACTAAGGGTTCTCATAATTAGTCAATGTGAAGTGAATTTGAACATTCACTTTACAAAAGAAGATATACAACTGGCCAATAAGCTACGAAAATATATATACCATGGAATACTATGCTGCCATAAAAAACGATGAGTTTGTGTCCTTTGTAGGGACATAGATGAATCTGGAAACCATTCTCAGCAAACCGACACAAGAACAGAAAATCAAACATTGCATGTTCTCACTCATAGGCAGATGTTGAACAATAAGAACTCATAGACACAGGGAGGGGAGCATCACACACTGGGGTCTGTTGGTGGGGAATAGGGGAAGGACAGCAGGGGGTAGGGAGGTTGGGGAGGGATAACGGGGAGAAATGCCAGATATAGGTGACGGGAGGATAGAGGCAGCAAACCACATTGCCATGTATGTACCTATGCAACAATCCTGCATGTTTTCCACATGTACCCCAGAACCTAAAGTGCAATTTAATATATGTACATATATATATATATATATACGTATATACGTATATATACGTATATACATATATATACGTATATATACGTATATACACGTATATACGTATATATACGTATATACGTATATATATACATATATACGTATATATAGCATGAGCTAAGGCAAGGCAGCAAATTAAACGTTACTTGATAGAGAAGCCTGTGAACTTTCTAACTATAATGTATTGCAATGAAGCAGAAAAACACAGATCTATACTCAATTGGTGAGAAGAGTTTTATATGGTTGTTGGTTCAATTTAGTAATTTACTTTTATGGTGAAAAGACACACTAGAGTAATCTGTCTCTCTGTTTATTTCTTGGGATCAATGAACACTTTTGTTTTCTCAAAAATTGTATCAGTCTTTTATAAAAATATTGGACCCTAAATGCAATTCTGGACATAAAAGCAATTCTGGACATTTGGCTTCTGTATTTCCCAGTTAGTAACATCTTCACAGGATTTATAAATATATATTTGAGAGTAACCTTCAGGTGTAGCTAGCAGTCAGTACATATGTCTTTATATGCTGGGAAAACAAGAGACGGTGGAGGTGCAATGAAGTGGCAATAAAGAAATAGGTCTAACTGGAACATATTCATTCACTTATTCTTTCATTCCACAAATATTTATTGTTTGGTACATGTAGACACTGCTATAGGTGCTGGTAATTAAAAGTGAATAAGATAGATATTATTGCTCTAATACTGTTGACACAGGCTAAACAAATATTAATCAGAAAAATCTTATACCAATGGTGATCTATATTAAGATGGAAAAGTTATTAGGAGATTATATAACAAAGAGGTCTAACTTGGTCTGGGAAATCCAGGCTGCCAGGGGAAAGTGACATTTAAGCAAAAATCCTAACAGATTAATGGAAGAAATGAATGGAGGGACAAGGGGAAGAGGTCCAGACAGAGAGAACAGCCTGTGCAAAGGACTAGGGGCAGTGAGTGGTGCGTTTCAGGGGCTAAAAGGAAGCAGACTCCTTTTAAATTTCTGAGTCCAGTTTCCTGCCTCCTCGTGAAACCCATTGTCATCCATCTAGTTGTCAATCTGACATCTTCTGGATATCTAACAGATGGCTCAAACTCACCAAGTACAAAATAGAGCTCTTGATTCTGCTCCAAAAGCCTGCTCCTTCCCTAGTATTTGCCATCTCAACATCACCATGTACGTGGTTGCTCAGCCCAAAAAACCTTTAAACCTTGACTTTTTTTTCTCTCATATCCATATTTAGTCCCTCAGCAAATTCTACTGGCTGTGCCATTTCAAATATCGTGAATCCAGCTGTTTTTCAACAGCTCCACCACAGCTGCCTTGGTATAAGTCACCGGTGTGCCTCACTTGGCCCAAGGCAAGAGTTTTCTGACTTCTCTCTCTGTCTCCACACTTAGTTCTACCTGACACTGTATTATATATTCCATATTTGTTTGCTTTATGGAAGGCATGGTCCTTTTTTCTTTTGCATATTTTATAGCACCTGGAAAAGTTTATGACCCATTATAGTTAATAAATACTCTGGAATGAATATGTAAAAGCCAGCATGGCTTATTAATATAGTATGAATATTTGTCCCTGCCTGAGTCTCATGTTGAATTATAATCCCCAATGCTGGAGGCGGAGGCTGGTGGGAGTTGGATCATGGGGCATATGCCTCATAGCTTGGTGCTGACTTTGTGATAGTGAGTGACTTCTTACAAGATATGGTCATTTAAAAATGTGTAGGATTTCCTCCCTCCTTTCTCTCTTGTTCCTGCTTTCACTGTGTGACATGCCTGCTCCCCCTTTGCCTTCTGCCATGATTGTAAGCTTCCTGAGGCTTCCCTAGATGCTGAGCAGGTGCCCACACCATGCTTCCTGTAAAGCCTGCATAACTCTGATTAAATCTCTTTTCTTTATAAATTACCCAATCTCAGGTATTACTTTATAGCCATGTAAGAACAGTCTAATACACTGATATATGGTAAATGAGGAGAGGGGTGGTACAAAATCAGAAGTTAGGGGTTTTTAAAATATGCCAGGCTTTGGAGGCCATTGTAAGAAGTTTGGACTTTCTTCTCAGAGAAGTAAGAAGCCACTGAAGATTATAATCGGCTGTAATACAATCTGATATAGGTTTTTAAAATTTTTTTATGAAATTGTGAGCTTGAATGTTTTATCATCCTCATGAATAGGTTCAATGAGCCCATCACTTACGAATTTATTTTAATTGTTTTATGTAACTATGCTTAACAGAAAAACACTTTGTGTCAGTTGAAAAATGACTCTTTATATAGGGACAAATAAGCTGGTAATTATTCACTTTTACTCTAGAGGGGCAGTAACTACTATATAATTTTTAGAGCAAAACATTATTTTCAAGAATTAAAATTGTGTTATTGCCAAAATATATTTTCTTATACTTTTATATGTTATATCAAGTCTTGATTGACTAAGTTTACTTACATCCTTATGAAGATAGTAATTCAAATAGAATGCCTACTCTGAGTTAGGAGCCAAAAAAAAGCCTGTGGAGATTTTGAATTGAGTCTGGGCCACAGTTTAGCACAGTATTATCCAAATTACTTTCTATAGACTACATTTTCCCAAGATATTCAGAGGTGCTTGGTGTAACTGGGATTCTGGTACATGAAATTACTTGTGTTTAATTCAGAACTTCCCAGATCCTGTAATTTGTTAATAGGCTCTCTGAATTCCCCAGAGGGGAATGTAGAATGCAGCATTTCCCACAGTTTTTCATAGAACACCTGTTCTGCGGTGTATTAGTCCGTTCTCACACTGCTATAAAGAAGTATCTGAGACTGGGTATTTCATAAGAAAAGAGGTTTAATTTACCCACGATTCTGCAGGCTGTAAAGGAAGCATAGTGGCTTCTGTTTCTTGGGAAGCCTCAAGAAACTTACAATCATGGTGGAAGGCAAAGGGGAAGCTGGCACTTCACATGGCCAGGAGCAGGAAGAAGAGAGATGGGGGAGGCGCCACAGATCTCATGAGAACTCACTCAGTCTACAGCACCACTACCCATACTAAGGGGAGATGGTGCTAAAACATTTATGAGAACTCCATCTTCATGATCCAATCACCTCATACCAGGTCCCACCTCCAACACTGGGGCTTACAATTTGACATGAGATTTGGGAACGGACACAGATCTGAACCATATCATGCAGAGCATGGTTTGGGAACTGGTGTTGGATGAAGGCACAAGGAATAATGGGTAACTCAGGATACTAGCAGGCTTAGCTTCAAGGGCATGGACCTGTGCAGGCCTACTGGGCCCAACTCTCAGAATGAGCCCTGTGTCTGGCTTAGTGCTCTGCTGCCACCATCTTGAAAGTTTTTATAACTTTTTAGTTCTTTAAACTTTTGTTTATAGGGGAAGTCCTAGGAGACCCTGGAGGCTGTAAAATAATAGAGGGATTACACTGAGTTGCAGCATGTACACAGGAGGGCTTAGGCCAGCTTGTACAGGGCAGGTGGTCAGGCTCCCTGGTGTGCCCATGCCCTGGGGCAGTCAGGACACGATGGGAGCCCAAGTGGTCAGCTGAGTCTGGTAACTGTGTTCACATTGGAGATGTCTATGAATGCATCAGGAGCAGATGCATCTGCAGTGGTGAAAGCACTCCAGGACCCAGAAAAGAGGAGGGCTCTGCCTGGGGATAGTTGGGAGACTCAGGTGGGAAGCCAGCTTGCCAGTCATTTCCCTCAGCCAGTCCAGTCTCTGTAGTACCTTTGAGGCTTGAGCACTGGGACAGGAACTGCTGGCACTCAGGCTATAAATGTGGTCAGTAAATTATTATGGAATAAAAGTGTATACCTGGATAGTCCAATAAGTATATCATGGGGTTACTAGAATTTTTCAGATTTTAGAATCTCTAGTTTAAAAAACTGCTGAAACATTGCAAAGCAAATACTGTGACCATAGGCTTAGAAATAGAAATGAATTTAAAGATAGTCGTAGTCATTGGAAAACAATACTGTTTTCATATGAAACTGTGAATGAGCCAATCAAGAGGAAAACAACTTTTACAATTTTTTATAATTGAAGATACAGTGATAGAATATATAAATAAACATTTTGTACTACACACGAATCATGAAGAAACTTTCAATTCCTTTTTTTCTCTGTTTCTTTTTTTCCCTCCTCCTCTCTCTCCCTTCCTTCTTCCCTCCCTCCCTCCTTTCTCCTTTCCTTTTTCCTTTCTCCTTTTTTCTTTTTTTCTTTTTCCTTTTTCCTTTCCTTTCCTTTCCTTTCCTTTCCTTTTCTTTCCTTTCCCCTCCCTCTCTCCCTCTCTCCCTCCCTTCCCTTCTTCTGAATCTTGCTTTTGTTGCCCAGGCTGGAGTGCAGCAGTATGATCATAGCTCGTCATAGCCTCAGCCTTCCAGGCTCAAGCAATCCTCCTGCCTCAGCCTCCTGAGTAACTAGGACCACAGGTACATGCCACCACACCCAGCTAATTAAAGAAAAAATTGTAGAAATGAGACCTCACTATGTTACCCAGGCTGGCTTCAAACTCTTGGATTCAAGCAATCCTCTCTCCTCAGCGTCCCAAAGTGCTGGGACTAAAGGCGTGAACCACTATGCCTAGCCTCGATGTCTTGCAAAAACACCACAAGTTACAAGAAATGTCAGAGGAAATATTAAAATGCCATTGCATACATTTACATTTGCAGCTAAATACAGACTTACATAAAACTTATTTTTTGAAGAATTAAATCTTTCTAAAAAATTGTTCCATGGAATCATTAGCTCTAGATGTATTAAAATTTATATTTTGAAATAATCTAAATTTTATCCCAATATTGTAATACTCTATAAAAATATTAACAACTTTAATAGCAGTAGCATCTGAAAAAAAGGCATTTCTCAAAATAAAAAAATTGTCAAATTATTTGTGATATTGCATTTGCCAAGAGTGGCAGATATTATTTTCCATTATATCAATTGAAGTTGCTAAAAGTATAATTTTTTAATGACCTAACAAATAAATTTTCAGCAAACCAAGCCAAAAGATTTCTACAATCAATATATCATACTAATAAAATATTAATTTTTGTTGTATAGAATTATAACACAAAAATGTTTATGCAATTTGTAAGTTTGTATTGTTACTCATGTATCACTTTTATCCTTATAATGTCTTATAAGCATTAACATATTCTTAAGGTAGAAATTTATATTTTTGTCCTTTTAGATCTGCTTTTTTCCTACTCTTTGAACAGGGGTCTCACATTTTCATTTTGCACTGGACGTGGCAAATTATGTAGATAGGCCTAGACACTAGGCATGAACTGATGAAACTAAGTGATTCAAAGTACTGTTCCTCAAAGGGTGTTTGGGATGTTTCACAAGAAATGTCAGGATGGCAGACAAATGCAAGATTTGTTTTAAGTTTGGATTCTACAGCACAAGATACAGTTTCCACCAAATAAGCTTTAAAATCCTTCCTATTTTCATGGCAAGCTAGAAACCTAGGAGGCCTGCGGGCCTCTTGCATAGAACACAGAAGGTACCAAGAAGAATGCACACAGTCTTGTCAACGAAATTATTGCAACCATTAATTCCCTTTAGGAATTAGGATAGTCAAAGTCAACTCCAGACAGTGAAGGGTTTCTATAAATGGGAAGAAGTATCTTTTGTATTTGGGTACTTCCAAACTGTTAAAAAGGATAACTTTTACCTAAACCTGAGAACAGGTGAGATGGTTTTTTTGCGTGTTGTTTTGTCTTATGTGCTTTTTTGTGGGGGTGTATTTGTGTGTGTTGAGGGAGGGGGTGCTGTGTATGTGGACATTGCAGTGGTAATTGTGCTGATATGAGCAACATTGTTGGAGAGAATGACTTGTCTGGGGAAATTAGAAAACACAGCATAAAGGATCTGATGAGCTGCAGTATGGATTTGGGACTTTATTCTAGGGAATTAAATAGACTAATAATTATGGAAGCTAAAATGCACAGTTCTTTCAATAATCTTTCTGCTGATAATGTGACATAAAGTAGTTTCTACAGCATATTTCAACCTCAGTTTAGAAAAGAGAGATGTTGATTGATGATGTCATTTTTGAGAATTGACAGGTTTGAGGAAAATTATAGCTTCCTTACTTTGAGAAGAATTTTCACAGGTCATTTCCCATTGGAAAAGTTAGGTCATGTCTTTGTTCTAAGACAGACCCATGCTTTATGGCTTATTTCATTCCCTTTGATGAATTGATAAAGTGCTTTGAGCAGGCAACCAGAGAAGGAACATAATGTAACAATAGGCCTGGGTAGATAAAAGAAATGACTTTGACATTATGATTTTATACTGAGGAATGTTTTCCCAGACACAATACAATATAGCAGATCATACAACCTCAATGACTACTGATAAATTTTGTTTTGAATGTGACAAAACATTGAACTTTAAAATCCAGGTAAAAGAAGTAGAAACTGCAACTTAAGACATTTAAACAAATTAAGGAGCATGTCCTGAGAGCTTAAAGAATCTTTAAATTTGCAAACCTGACTAGATCATTGAATTTCTCTCCTATAATGCAATAAACTAATTTAAAACTATAAAGTAACCTTTTCAAACCTTAACTAAATATTTCATTCTAAATTTCTGTATAATTTTGGCCAAGAGCCATCATTTTAAAGTTTTCCCTAATTTTTTTCATTACCATAATCAGCACTAATAATTCACTTTCTTTTCAGGGCCATATTCCACCACAAAACAAAACTTACTACTTCTCAAGAATTGTCAAATAAACAGTAATGGGTAGATTGGAAAGCAAACGTAAATGCTTATAAAATTCAGTCAGTTTATATAAATAGAAAAGAGGAACTATTTTTTTAAATTGTGGATTTAAATGACTATGTTTTTACTATAAAAAACATAATGATCCAAGCATAATAATAAATGGTAGCCAATCCTGGCCTCATTCGGGTAACAGTAGGGAATGGCAAAATGTGCAGCAAACTAAAGAGAACTTATCCAGGTAATTATTGCCATGTGGGAATTTTTTAAAGAGAAGATACAATATTTTTAATTTCTTATATGTGTGTGTGTGTGTGTGTGTGTGTGTGTGTGTGTGTGTGTGTGTAGATATATGGGTACATGTGTGTTTATGTGTGTATATATACACCATATGTAACATATGTATAAACATATCTATATATAAGTTCTCTCAGTGTTTAAACTTTGGCTAGAATTTTAAATACCATTTGAAACAAACAAAACATATCAGTAGGCTGATTAACTCCAGAGGCAGCCAACTTGTGAACCTTTGATTAGAAAATACTCAAGTCCCATTAAGATGCTTTGCTAGGCAGTTTTCTAGACCATTGTTCTCCCCTTACCTGGGGCAAGGGGAGAGTGGTAGAGAGAGGCTGTGCTGAAAATGTTTTATTAATAGGGAAAAGCAGTACGGAAGTTTAGAGCCCCCAGCTGCACTAGACACAACAGCATAACACACAAGTCTACTAGCCTTTCAACTCATGGGATTCACGTTAGTTTCCATATTTTATTCCCTTTTTTTCCCCATGGAAGAAATAAATCTCACTGTGATCTCTCTATTGAACAGACATTTTTAGTCTGGTAGCTTTAGGCAAACACCTATCCACTCTAATGATATTATGATGGCTTGTTTCATTCTAATTTACTAATATATAAAGAGTCTTTAAATGCTTAAAATGCATTGAACCCTTACTATGTTATTACTGTTACTAGATACTTCTATCTGTAGTCATGTGGATTTTGCATAAAAACTCCAAAAGATTGGTGTTACAATCCTTATTATCTTCTAAAGGAAAATAAGTGACAAACTTATGAAAGTTCCAGTTTGTGGTCAGTGGGTGGCTGAGTCCTGACTTGAACCCAGGCTTTCCTGACACCAAAATATGGGTTCTTTCCCAGATATTTTTCAGTCATATCCTTTCATACAACATTGTTTCCATTTACTCAATGCTTTTACTGAGCTTGGTGGTCTGCGCAGTGTGCAATAAGAGATACTCAATCACAATCTACTTCTTTAGTTCATTTTAAAACTTGTTGAATTCATAGAACACTAACTTTTTCTTTTTTTACTTAAAATCTTAGGTCCAATAAAATTATGCAAATGGATCAAAATCACTAGAAAAATGTATATATCATGAAGCTTTCCAAGGAGAGTGAGAACCCTGAAGGAACTCCCATTCATTTAGATGCATGAATTCCAGAAAGGTCCGTTAGCTTTAACTACCATCTTCATGCCAATAGCACCTGATTTTCTCTCCAGCTCTTGATATCTCCATTGTGCTATAGAATCTTAAAGCCAATTGCTTATTTCACATATTCACTTGGATGCCTAATAATGACATTTCAGATGTTACAAGTGTAAAATAGATCTTTACTTTCCAAAGTTGCTCCTTAACTACTCTCTCTTATCCTAGAAAATGACACAACCACCTACCAAACATCGAGACATTCATTGTCCTTGAGTCTTCGTCCCTCATCTCTCAGTTCTAACACCTTAGAAGTCTTAAAACTTTACCGCCAAAATATATCCCAACTTTGCTTCTTCATCCCTACCATGCATAGTACCATAGTCCTAGCCATTCTTAGCTGTTGCCTGGATGTTCACTTTAGCTTGCTAACTGGTCTGTCTCCCTACTTTTGCTCTTGTTCCTCTGTTACCTATTCTCCATAAAGCAATCCATGTGCTTTTTTAAAAATGTAAATCAGATTATGTAATATCCTTATTTAAATCCTTACAGTGTTTACTTCTCTGAAATCTCTTTCTATTCATTCTCTTCTTAGTTTCTTAAACTCCAACCCTCTTGGCTATATTTCAGTTTTTTGAAAGTGCCAAGTACGTTCTTTGCTTGTAATATGTGTATTAACTTAGCTGTTATCTAGCTCAACAGTTAGATTAGAGGCTTGCACATCCTGCTGTTCTTGATTTGATTCATTTAGGTATGATGATAAAGTTACCACAAAATTTTTAAAACAAACACATTGAGCATTCCATTCCACAAAAAAGTATTTATTGGCAGACACTGAGATGTGTCATTTAGGTCTCCCCATTGAGAAAGAACTCGGAACCCGGCTGCAAAGTGCCTGGTTAGCTGGCTGTCTTTAGGTGTCAGCTTTATCAGGGTCTACCACAGCCTTGTAGCTAAAGTCATGCTATGAGTGAGCAAGGTGATGACAGCTGAGGTAATGCTCTTCTGGGGATGAACTTCAGCCAATGATTGAATAAACTAGTGAGACAATGTATTGGCAATGTCGGACTCCTCCAATGAGAAATCTTTCAACAAGAGTTCCTTGTTAGGCTGCAAAGCCTTATGATGTCAGAAATGTGATCTGATGGCACCCTCTTATCCATACTGCTCCCTCCCATCTTTCACAAATTTAAGTGTTACTTCCCATTAAGTCTTTTGCACTCATTCTACCTCAGAATATGCTCTCAGGTAAATTGTCCTGCAGCCCTACGACATGCTAGCTACATTCTGGACACAGAATTCATCAGGGAGCCAAGGAACAAAAAAGAAATGCATCACACTTAAATTCTAATCAAGAGAGCTAGAATATAAGCAAGAAATATCAACGAGAAAGAATGTCTATTAAGGAAATGAGAGGCAATGAGATGGGGATGCCTGGGGAATTAATTTAGATTAACAGTTAAAGTGAATAGGATTGCGTTCTCTGAGTAATGACATGTAAACTGAAATCTAAATGACAAGAAAGCACAGGCCCTACAAAAAGACCTGAGACAAGAATATTGATGGAGTGAATGGCTAGTATAACTGCCTAAAGAGGGGAGTGAGTTTAACATATTTGAAAAACAGAAAACCAGATTACCTAGAGTGCTTCCCCCATGCCACACCCTGAGCTGAGGTCCTTGCATTTATTATTTCATTTAACATTCACAGCAACCGTTTGAAGTTGGTGCTTGTATAAGTCATGCTTCCAGCAAGAAACAAAACAGTATGGTAGTTTAATTGGTAGCATTTTCTTTTTTCTTTGTTCTTTCATAGTGTCACATAAAATAACTGTGTTTTACAATTAATGGAGTCTTTTACTTTATAAACTATGATGACCAGCCCAAGGTTAGTCAACTATGCAATGGAACTATGAAAAGTTGAAGAAGTCTGAGAACAAGGTTGGAAATAAGAAGAAACCTTCTGGTTTACTAATTTTCCTTCCTTCTTTCCTTTGCCTTCCTCCTTTCCTCTCCCATCCTACATCTTCTTCTTTTCTTTTACAAACTACCTTGTTTCTTGTTCATCTACCCTGATGGGTGACCCTGGCATCTTAAAGCAGTGGTTCAGCACTCTGTCTTCATTGTGGCCATGGTCCATAGAAGTTGGTACTACAAGAAGCAAAGGCTGAGTTTTTGTCATCGTTGCTGTTGTTTTAACAGAACAGGGACTTTTTCTCACCTGCTATTCACCTGCTGTAATTCAGGTAGACCAGATACTACTTTCTATGATTGGAAACTTGGGATTTGACTCTGTTGAAAAAAACCCCCTTTGAGAAACATGTGACTCTATTTCCAACTTTCTTTTTCAAAGGAAAAGTTCTGACCCCCTCTGGGCTAGATGAATAAATCTTAGCTTATCCACAAAACACAATTTGAAGAGTGAGCATAAGGCAACCGATAGGTTCAACCCTTAGTACAGTCTCTATTTTAACACTTGAGCAAAAGATGTTATCTGTGTCCATTGAAGTCAATTTAGGAATTATTGTTTAAAAATTTCTTTGAAACTTCTAATGACTCAACTGCACAAAGAAAGAAAATACAACTCCTTGGCCACTCATCCAAAATCAGCCTGCAATGGCCCTTCCCCGCCTCTTCGAGCTTTCTTGTACTGCTCTGTGCCCACTGCGTCATCTGCCTCCCCCAGGTGCACAGCAGCTGAAATGCAATCACATTGCTGTACTTCCTCTCCTCACCTTTGCATGACTTCACACTGTCCCATCTCTGCCTTTGCTCAAATCAGTGGAAAACAGTGTAGTTTGTTTTTTACTTGTTTTCAGTTTCTTGTGACTAGGAAGTAGGTGGCCTTAGAAAGGAAAGACAGGATATTCCTTTTCTAATTGTACAAAACAGTCGATCATCATGTGACTCTTTCCTTTGAAGAGACAAAAATTGTATAATCCAAGAAGTTCCCTTTAATCTCATTATTTACAAATTTATGATTCTATAATTTTCAGCTCCCTTGTGGTTCTCTCAGAAATAATAATATCATTCACAAGTGCCCTTAAGAATTCAGGCCTCTTGCTTATCCCTTCCACATGTCACTCACCCAGTAATTCCTCCCACCTCATGACAAAAACATGTGACTGTTAGATGAAGTTCCAAGTGGTAGAATTTTAACTATATTCTCCATTTCCTTAGCTTTCAAGAGTCACACTTGCTAGGACTTGATTTAAAGATCTGTCCACATTGCCTAACAGTAACTAATCACTGAGTCAAATTTTAAATAGATCCTTCATGATGGCTTCTTTTCACACTCAAAGAAACATACATACTCTTACCTGTGGAGAAAATGAGTATATTCATCCATAAAAGGAACAGTAAATTATAAAACAAGGTGTTTTGTAATCGTTTTTCCCTTTCCTTTGGCAAAGAAAATGATCAAATAAATAAAGAGAAAAGCTAAACGCAGAAAGTAATGGAATTTTGGTAACCCTTTGATTAAGGTCCCTAGGATTGTGGGTTGGATTATTAATAGAATCCGGACATTAAGAAACTTTAAATGATAATTTTGCTAAGAATTTGTGTTATAAATGCATGCTAGATTTTCATGTGGCCAGCAATCTTGTCAGTGTTAGGGCATAGAAAACACTTCAAGATCTATTGAAATCATTGCTCTGAAAATCAGCCTGCTGGTTTTATTTGGTTTTAGAGAAAACTATACATTTCATAAATGATAGACCTATCCCTGACATAAAAGGGACAAAATTTTGAAAATTGGCTCTAAGTTACTGTAGTAATTGTCCATTGTCATATAGCAAACTTACAATGATAAATATTATCTCATACAGTTACATCATTTAGAACTTTGGGAATAGCATAACTGAAGGTTCTGGCTCAGGGAATAACTAGATCTTGCAGTCAAGTTGTTGACCAGGGCTGTGGTTATCTAGAGGTTTGACTAGAGCTGGATGATCCACTTCTAAGTTGGTTCATTCATGGGGCTGGCATGCTGGTGCTGGCTGTTGGCAGATTTATGGTCCTCACTCTACAGATTTTTCCCTAAGACTGAGAATCCTCAATCCATGGCTACTCACTTCTCCCAGAGGTTAGAGCAAATGATGCAAGAACCTGAGGTGGAAGCCCCAGTGTCTTTTACAACCTTGACTCAAGAGTCACATTTGATCATTTCTACAATATTCTATTGGTTGCTCAAATCAGGCCTATTTATTGTGGGAGGGGGGCTACACAAGGGTTTACATTGGGGGTCATCTTGACAGCTGGCTGCCACAGTCATTCATTTAGTTCATCAATACATTGATCAAGGTTTCCTGAGGGCTTACTATGCAGAAGTGTCTGGACTAGGCTCTCGGAGTAGTAGCAACAATTTTTAAATGTGTCTAACAAATATATTTTGAGCATCTACTATGGCTGGGTGCTCCTATATGCATTGAGGTTTTTGCAAAGAACAAAACAAATCATCTTCGGCTTCCTTGCAGCTTACATTTTAGTTAGGGTGGGGAAACAGACAATAAAAAAGTGTATAACATATCAGGTATAAGTCTGTATACAAAAAGCAGATTAAGAAATAAGAGTAAGTCCTATTTAATATAGATGGTCAAGGAAGATTTCTGTGACAAGGTGACATTTGGCAAGAACCTAGCTAAAGTTGGGGGTGGGAGCTGAATGCTTCAGGCAGGGGAAACCTTCAGGACAAATGTTGGTAGAAGGATACATAGAAGAGCGAAACAACAAGAGCCTACAAGAAGTTGTTCATATAAAAATGTGCTAAACTATAAATTAGGGCTATTACTAGACTTTAAGTCACCTGTGAATCTTCTCTGTTTTATTCTTTTAAAACCTACATTCAACATTTAAAGTCCATCTAATGCACAATTATTTTCTCACCTTAAAACACAAACACAGTTTTTAAATATTATTTTTATTCATCTCAAACTGGCTGGCGTGGCTCCTCAGGGCATTCTGAGGAACCACCCCATGGTCCTCAAACTCCAGACTCCAGCTGAACCACTATTTTCCTTGGTAGGTCATCATTTAATCTCCTTATATGATCCAAGCCATCTACCAGATTTTTGTCTCAAAATATGATGGAACCTTTACCCTCAAGTTCCTTATTTTTTGTTTTCAAAGAAAGAAAAATCTCCTCTATCCGCTCCCAATGCTATTTCTTCCACCTATGCTTGAGACAGCACCCTTTCACGTCTTACTGAATAGCAGTCCCAACCCTTTCGGCATCGGGGGCTGGTTTCGAGGAAGACAGTTTTTCAACAGACAGGAGAGGGAGGATGATCTCAGGATGAAACCCTTCCACCTCAGATCATTCAGCTCATTCAGTATTAGTTAGATTCTTATAAGAACCACAGAACTCCCAAAAGGAACTGCATGCACAGCTCACATTTTCACATTAGGGTTCATGCTCCTATGAGAATCTAATGCTGCTGCTCGTCTGTCAGGCGGTAGCGCTCAGGCAGTAATGCTCACTAGCCTGCAGCTCACTTCCTTCCATGCAGCCTAGTTCCTCACAGACCAGGGCTGGTACCAGACAACACAGGACAGCAGGGGCTGGGGACCCCTGCCGGGGACCCCTGCCCTAGAACTTTAGCTCTTGGCCACCACCTCCCACCTATTTCTTTCTGCCTTATCTTCCTCATTACTCACTGCTCCTTTTCCTCTGTTGAAAACATTCTACTGTCCATACCGTAGTTGGCAAACAATTATTTCTTCATCCTGTTACCCATAATTTTTAAAGAGCCAACAGAATCATCTGAAATATTGAATAAAAATGTAAATTTCCCATTTCTGCCTCAGATATACTTAAGCAGATTTTCCAGGGGCTGGATCCAGGAGTGTATATTTGAATAAGTTATCCACGTTTTTCTGATGAGCCGCTTTGTGGTCCCACTACAGGTCTTTACTTTGTGACTTCTTTTCTTATCGGATGTTAATTCATTTTTTCTACTGCATCTTAATTCTTAATCTCTTTGTAAGGAAAATTAATTTCTCAGAGCATTCCAGTGGTGTCTCAATATTCAAAGCCAGTGGCCTCAGTCAGTATTATGTTTGCATTTACTTTATCATTTCATCTTATTGAGTGTCATCATTTTCTTGAAACTTTGTCTTCTCTCTCAGGTTCTGTAATGCTGAAAGCACACAGTTAAGACATTAGAAATATTTTCTATAACCAGGGAATTTTGATTATTTATGGAACAAGCAATCTCATTTAGTTATAAATTATTACCTGAGCTCGTTTCTCAGTCATTGGTTGGTTATCTTTTTTTTCAGTTTTTAAAAGTGTCTAAGCAGAACCAATGATACCCCTTCTCCTCCATCCTCACCAAGCTCCAAACTGGTTCTACATGGAACCAGTTTTGCTCCTAGACCTTAGGAGGCACACATGAAAAGAAAAAATAGTAAGATGGCAAAAACACAAAACCCATGGCCTTCTTCTCACCCGGGTTATCCAGGGCTCCCCAAATCTCTAATTTCCCTGGTTCCTCTCTTTTCTCCCCTCTAGAGTTGAGTTGTGTGATGTAATGAAAGGTGTGATTGATTGGGGCTATCAAAGCACACAGGACTGTGGAATGGAATCAGTTCTACCATTAATTATGCTGTGTGACATTGTGTAGGTTTCCTGACCTCTCTCAGCCTCAGTGTTCACCATATGAAATGAGGAGATTAAATGGAAAACCTCCAACTTCTGTTACGGATAAAAATTAAAATGAAGATAATTGCAATGCTTTTAAAAGAAGACTAGATAAATATATTTTCTTTCACCCTTTAAGAGAAACTCAGCTAATCCTTTATAATAGCATATTTTATGAAAGGCATTGCATTTCAGACTCTGAAGAAGAAAATAATAAACATTGCTTGGCTCTGGAAAAGTGTATGCAAAAAAATGGAAAACTGAAACAATGTATACAACTATGTAATTAGTTAACCTCTTGGTTGGTTGATAAGAGGAAAAAATTTCCTGACAAGAAGTGTAGCTTACACTCTGAGAGGTCTGGTTGGTTCTGACCTGGAGCTCGAAACATCCAAGTCAAGTGTTTACTCCCTGTGGAATAAGAGTTGAGGTGCTGCACTGAGACAACCAGCTGTTGGGACATTACTTGCCTGGCACACCCCTTAAAGTGTCATTTAGCCTAGCATCATCCACGGGAGTTAAATGCCTTAAAAAATAGCTCAGGTCCAGACCAAATCAAATTCTTAGCATAGTTTAAAACCACCAGGCTTCTGTGAATTCTCTGGACCAAACAGAATTATGACGTTATCCAGTACATATTTCCAACACTGGGTGCTAAAGATAAAAGTACTGTGATTTCATTCTACATGGAGCCAGTTTTATTCCTAGACCTAGGGAGAAGAAGCAAAAGAGACTCTTGCCTTGAGTTATGTTGAGTTCTCAATTTTAGAGGGTCCCTCACATTAGAGGGTTCTGCTCTTGCCCTCCTTGGGCCATGTCCTTACTTTTGAAGTAGTCAAGGGAATGTGCCACCCAGAGTTAGTGGCCCCCAGCCTTTCTAGATTGTACTCCACATAGACAACTCCAGAATTCCTTACCCAAGTGGTCCCAAACCAGTGTCCAGACTTGTGCAGACCTCTTGTCTGGGCTGTCCTTCTGAGGATAGTCTATGCTGCCACGCTGCCAGTGTGTACTCCCTGGGCTAAGATTTAGCCAAAAGGTGGCTGTTTTCGGGGCTATGGATAAATCTTGAACATGCTTATAGGGGTGTCCACAGGCATGCGGGGTGTGGCCCCTCGCAGTGTAAGAGAGATGCAAGGTCATGTACCCCAGGAAGGAGACCAGGTTCTAACATAGAACTTGGAACTTGGAGAGATCTGAGAATTCTAAATTCAAACCCTATCTTCCACATCGTTTTGAAGGTTTTTTTGCCAAGGTAGCAAAAGCATAAATGCTGTATATTGAAAGTACATATTAAATATTTGGGATATGATGTAAAGACTTCCATCTGTATTTTTGCTCTGTGGTCTACAAGTGTTGTGAGTGGGCCTGAGTGACTAACTTTCCATAAAAGCATCAGAAAAAGTTAGATGGCACATTTACTCCAGAGCACTTACCTTAGTCTCTTCACCTGTACTAAGGCCCCTTAACTTCCCTTGGAAAAACTCAGATTAACACAAAATATGGAAGTATGTCTCACACTGAAGTACAGGCTTCCCTGGTGTTTTATGCTTTGTAGAGTTAAATGCTTTCCTAATGATGCTAGATAAATAACAGTGGTCACATGTGTCACAGTTGATGCCTGCGAGGTCAAATTACCCTATGGTAACTTAGACACATTGTCTCTTAAAATAGTCCTGTCTAGCATTCCAGAGGTTCACTTGGTTTGGGAAATGTTCATATCCTAACCTTAATCCTCAAATCCCTGCCTATCAATTCAGTGTTATACTCATCAATTCTGTAGGCAGCTGTTTAAGCAAATACTAATGTGGAGATCCATTCAAGGGATCATTTTTACACAACTGTTTGCAAGCCAAGGTAGGTTTTAATGGAGATGAAAGTCATCTGGATTATTTCACGAGTATAAACCTGTTACTATTGTTTTCATTGACTGGATTTCCGGTGTAGGTTCTTTAGTTATAGCCTAGTTAAATATTGTTGCCCTATAAATCAGTGATATGCAACATATCTAAGTACTTTAGGGAGTTTTTGGGTGGGCTAAAACTGACTAGAGGTTAAGATCCAAAAGGGTTTGTTGTTTTTCACTTTGACAGTAAATTCTAAGGTCTTTTCTCTTTAAATACAGAACCGAATGAATAAAAACAGCACATGGTGTTCAATCCTTTGTGACTCAATTAAGCAACTGAAACTTTCCCCAAAGCTCTAGAAAAGTGATAATCTACAAAGGTGGCGAATTCACCTGTCTCTGATGGGGGGCTAAGTTAAAGGGATATAAGTTACTGAGACATTTGAGCCTCTGTTTAACCTCTAGTGATTTATCTTCTTTTTTTTTTTAAGTACTGTGTTGCAAACAGTTCTGGTTAGGAGAGTTTGCAACCTGTGCCTCAGGGGTGACATACATGGTATGATTTGTGATTTCAAGCACATTGAGAAAATTCCTTTGGCCTTAAATAGCTCACGTATGTGACCAAACCAGTTTACTCGAAATTCCACTATTACAAAGGCATTCTTTTAGATTAACCAATCTCTCACTCATAAACATTAGAAAGGAATAAAAGAATATGTAGGCCAGACACAATGGTTCATTCCTGTAATTCCAATACTTTGGGAGGCTGCAACAGATGGATCATTTGAGCTCAGGAGTTCAAAACCAACCTGGGCCACATGGCAAAACCCTGTCTCTACCAAAAATGTAAACAATGATCCGGGTATGGTGGCACACACTTGTGATCCTAGGTACTTGGGGCTGAGGTGAAAGGATTGCTTGAGTCTGGGAGGTAGACGTTGCAGTGAGCCAAGATCACACCACTGCACTCCAGCCTGTGTGACAAAGCAGGACCCCTTCTCAAAAAAAAAAAAGTCAGTACAAGCATAACATATTTTTTGTCAAGAATATCCTCCTCCATGAGTGTTTGGGGTCCTGTTTGTGGCATGAGATGGAGTACATTTGCTATAAAAAAGCACAAAAGAGATTAGGAAAGAAAAATAATGTTTTCTTAAAAAAACCACCCATACCCAGAGGATTATAAATCTTTGTTATAAAGACACATGCACATGTATGTTCATAGTGGCATTGTTTAAAATAGCAAAGACCTGGAACCAACCCAAATGCCCATTGACGATAGACTGGTCAAGGAAAATGTGGCACATATACACCGTGGAATACTATGCAGCCATAAAAACCGATGAGTTCATGTCCTTTGTAGGGAAATGGATGAATCTGGAAACCATCACTCTCAGCAAACTGACAGAAGAACAGAAAATCAAACACCACATGTTCTGACTCATAGGCAGATGTTGAACAATGAGAACACATGGACACAGGGAGGGGAGCATCACACACTGGGGTCTGTTGGGGGCGTGCCAAGGGAGGGATAGCAGGCGAGGTAGGGAGGTCGGGGAGGTGATAACATGGGGAGAAATGCCAGATGTAAGTGATGGAGGGGGGATGGAGGCAGCAAACCACATCGTCATGTGTGTACCTATGCGACAATCCTACATGATCTGCACATGTACCTCAGAACCTAAAGTACAATTTAAAAAATAACCAAAAAAGAAATTAAAAAAAAAAAACCACCACCTGTATTTATCCAGCTTTGATGTGTCAGGCATTCTTAAGAAAGTATGTGGGCTGGGTACAGTGGCTCACACCTGTAATTCTAGCACTTTTGGAGGCCGAAGTGGGTGGATCACAAGGTCAGGAGTTCGAGACCAGCCTGGCCAAGATGCTGAAACGCTGTCTCTACTAAAAATACAAAAATTAGGTGTGGGCACAGTGGTGGGTGCCTGTAATCCCAGCTATTCGGGAGGCTGAGGCAGGAGAATTGCTTGAACCTGGAGGCGTAGGTTACAGTGAGCCGAGATTGTGCCACTGCACTCTAGCCTAGGCTACAGAGCAAGACTTTGTCTCAAAAAAAAAAAAAAGAGAAAGTATATGTCATTTGTTTTTCAAACAACATGGTGATTTAGTCATCAGTATTCTTGTTGTCCACAGGAGAAAACAACCTAGGAGCAATTAAGTAAATGGCTTGTCAAAGATCACATAGTTAGTAATCAATATGAAAACAAACTAAATCTGTTATAATTTTTGCAAAGACTGTTTCACTGGCCTAAGAGTGTGAAAGGAAAATAAATCTTGGGGACCTCAAAATCTCTAAGCCAGGGAAAAGTCAAGCTGGGAACTATGTCAGGCAAACCTGCCTCCCATTTTATTCCTAAATAAGGCTACAAAGATAAAGCTACAGACCACCCTCCCAACTTGTGCACAAGGAAAATCCTTGTAGTCCTCAATATCTTTACTCTAAAACAGTTCTCTTGAATTTCACGCTGCCAATGTAAATGGATAGGTGATCTTCACAGGTGCAGGACAGAAAGTCATCCCTCTGCTCATGGGAGACAAATGAATATCTGACTGCTTTCCCTACCCTGTTGTTTATGTAAAAATACAGATTCATTGAGCCAGACTAAATTGTGTATTCAGTGAAAGGCTGATCAAGAACTCAGAAGAACGCAATCTTCTGTCTCTTATCTATCTATGACTTGGAACTCCACCCACCACCCTTTGAGTTGTCCTGCCTTTCCAGACCGAATCTATGTACATCTTACACATGTTGATTGCTGTCTCATGTCTTTCTAAAATGTATCAAAGCAAACTGTACCCCGTTGTCAAGACCTTCTGAGGTTGTGTCATGGGTGCATCCTTATCCTTGGCAAAATAAACTTTCTATGTTGGTTGAGACCCGTCCCAGATATTTTGGGTTCACATATACAAACTAGCACTCAAATACAAATCTTGTATACAAATTTTGTAAAATACAAATCAAAATTATTTTGTTCTATGTTCCTTTTACTCCACTATTATTTTCTTGTCTAAGTCATATTGTGTGAGTAGATTTGTGATTTTCTCTGCTGTGGATAATTACAGCTTCAATTTACTGAGTGCCTGATGTGTATGATAAACACGAGGGCTCTGGAGCCAGGTGGTCTGGATTCAAGTCTCATTTCCACCAACTACTGGCTGTATGGTTTTAGACAAATTATTTACACCCCTTGGACTTTGTCTGTTAATGGGGATAATCTTACCTTATACAGTTATTGTGAGGATGAATTGAGTGATTACATATAAGCTTCATAGAACAATCCCTAGCATGTAATAACTGTCCAATAATTCTTAGCTACTATACTTATTGCCTTATTAAATCCTTCCAAAAACAGTCTAAGGAAATATTGTCCTTATTTATAGATACATAAACTGGATTCAGGAAAGTTAGGTGACTTGCTCAAGATCATTTAGTCAGTAGATTCAAAACAAGAACACTATTTTGTATCACAGATTGGGATACATTCTGCTGCAAGCTTGAAATGACACCTGCAAAACAGAGCAGATATTTAATATTTAGAACTGGCCTGCACATAGGTGAAGAGCTGAAAAAGTCTCATCCATGCAAAATGATTTCAAAGTTTTGAAAGCCACTGCCAGTTCAAATGGTCATGGCTGTGAGCATCCAACTTGTACATCTGTTTCCAAAAGGTGGCATAGTCTAAACAAAGCCTTCAATTAGAGCATTGATTGAGTGAAGTACAGAAGCAGTACAGATGGGTGAGGCTAGGCAAACATGGCATTAGCAGACACCTGTCTGAGGAAGCAGGACTCAGGCAAAGGGACCAATATGGTTAGGCTTTGTGTCCCCACCCAAATCTCATCTTGAATTGTAATCCCCATAATCCCCAGGGATTGAAGAAGGAACCAAGTGAAGGTAATTGAATCATGGGAGGGGGTGGGCTTACCCCATGCTGTTCTCGTGATAGTGAGTTCTCACGAGATCTGATGATTCTATAAGGGGCTTTTCTCCCTTCATTCTGCCCTTTTCCTTCCTGCTGCCTCCTGATGAAGGTGTCTGCTTCTGCTTTTCCTCTGCCATGATTGTAAGTTTTCTGAGGCCTCCCCAGCCATGCAGAACTGTGAGTCAATTAAATTTTTTTCTTTATAAATTACCCAGTCTTGGGTATTTCTTTATAGCAATGTGAGAATGGACTAATACAGGGATCATCCCGCACATACTTTGTAACGTTTGTCTTAGGCTCAAACACTGAGCCTAAGTCACTGAGTCAGCAAAACAGTGACTCAGATTTACAGCTGTAAGAGATACTTTCACAACACGCTTCCATGCAGATCTTCACAAGCCATCTTCACAGTCTTACGCAGTGAAGCTTATTGCCTTTCTCACAGCCTTATCCCTGTTTTCCAGGTAATGAAGCAGAAATTTAGAAGGATTAAATTAACAATGCAAGGCCACAACTAGAAAGTTGCTGAGAGAGTGCTTAGACCTGGAGACTTTCGATAGCAAAGCCTCTCTGTTCATGACACAAGGCTGCCTCTCAAATGCCAGTTGCTGAGTACTTTTTATTAGGAAACAGACACATAGGGCTAGGTATTTGCATGAGTAGTGGATTCCACATTATCTCTTGATTTTGCTAGTTTATAATCTCATGATGGATGTGGCTTCTGTTATGCCCCTGTATTAGCTTTACTGAGGTTTAGTCTTTATTCACCCTTGTATTAGGTGAGTAAAGACTAAACCTCAAAAAAAATGCTCCTAATAATGTTTCTACTAATTTAATATAACGCTAAATTGCTCATAGACGCTGAATATATCTTGAGAATCTGAAATTTGATCAAAGTTTTGCAGGATTTTTTATTGCATATTCATAAAATTTAACAAGACCCACAATTTGTAGCTTCTGACAAAGTCTCTCTGCAAGAAATAATGAGTTAATTAGAGACATCAGAAAGTCTATTGCTAAGAAATCTTTGTAATCCTATGTTGTCATTCAAAGGAATTGCAATCCCAGAAGAGTTGAAAATTCAAATGAACCAAGTACAAACCATTTATTCAACTGCAGTGCAATGGCAACTCAAAGCAATGGCAAGTCCAGAGTGAGGATAAAATATTTCAGTCTGTATGGAAACAATCATATTTCTTTTTTGCCTTGAGAGTGGATGCATAATTAAAAATAGGACATAATTACTGTTCTTTTATGTTTGAAAGAAAATTTAGCAAGCAAATGGCAGCTGGAAGAATTAAACTGCAGGTGAAGGCAACTTGCAACTTGGGAGGTAACTGCCATGTGATTTATACTGCATTATGAATTAGGCACCAGATGAGTACCATATTGATACACATAATACATAACAGCTCATTTGTACAAGCAAAGAGAAGATATTTTAATCTCTCAAATTATCATTAAGTTAGCAAAAGGCAGGGATGATTTTAGCAAAAACATTAACTGGATTGTGAGCCCCAAACTGAAATGAAGCTTACTAACTCATCTTCCCAGTGGAAAACATTTTTCATTTAAATATAAGTATAGTTTTTAAAAATAACTTACAATTTGCCTACTTCCACAAAGGATTTGACACATCCTATCTCCACTCCAAAAAGAAAAGTAGGATATGAGAAAACTAAGGTTTAAGGGTATGCATGTGAGCAAACTATCTAATAAACCCATCCAGAAGAATTCTAAATCTATGTATTTTCTTAAATGAAAGAACAAAATAGCTGAATAACAATATCAAAATACTATCTGAATCTAACTCTTATTATGTAGCCATCAAAAATGTTGAGTTCGTGTGCTTTGTAGGGACATGGATGAACCTGGAAACCATCATTCTCAGCAAACTGACACAAGAACACAAAATCAAACACTGCATGTTCTCACTCATAGGCGGGTGCTGAACAATGAGAACACATGGACACAGGGAGGGGAGCACTATACGCTGGGATATGTTGGGGGGAAATAGGGGAGGGACAGTGGGGGGTGGGGAGTTGGGGGGAAATAGCATGGGGAGAAATGCCAGATATAGGTGAAGGGGA
>CAUYQU010061701.1:0-42806 GCA_963574635.1 Cheracebus regulus
TGCCATTGGTGCTCCTTCCCAGGGTCGCCGCCCGCAGGCCGCCTGACGGGCAGGTAGCCATATAAGGCAAAAGGCCAAACGGTCATCTGACCGTCTCCGGGACCGTCGGCGCCATCTTAGTGGCGCAGTTAAACTCCCACAAAATGCCACGACACATTTTTCCCATTCTATGGTTTATGATATAATTCAAGTTCTTTAACCCTTAATATCCAAATTCAATTCTCAGAAAGGATTGAAAAAACAAAAGAAGAATGAAAGGGTATATAGTTTTTTTTAATTGTGAGCTTAAGTCTATGTTAAAGAAGCGTAATAAATTTGACACTTCATTTTAAATATATCATTTATTTTAAATATATATATATTTATTTATTTTTAAAATTAACAAATAAAAAGCATACATATTAGCCAGATGTGGTTGCATGTTTCAATTTGGTCAGAACTATTTGAGAGTGCTAGGTACTTGGGAGGATGAGGAAGGAGGATCAATAAACCTCTTGAACTTACTCCTCCTAACTGAAATTTTGTATCCTTTGACCATCTCCCTAATTCCCCAAATACTCAGACTCCCACAACCACTGTTTAATGTTCTGTTTCTATGAGTTTAAGGTTTTTAGATTTTTACATGTAACTGGGATCATGTAGTATTTGACTTTGTGTGCCTGGATTTTGTCACTTAATGTTCTTTGCGAATATCCGTGTTGTTGCAAATGGCAGAATTTTATTCTTTTAATGGCTGAACAGTAGTCTATTGTGAATAAATACCACATTTTCTTTATCCATTCATCTGTTGGTGGATATTTATGTTGATTCCATGTCTTGGCTACTGTAAAAAAAATGTTACAGTGAACATAGAAGTGCAGATATTTCTTTAATATACTGATTTCCTTTCCTAAAGATATATGCTAAATAATAGAATTGCTAGTTATATATCCAGCATTATAATATGTGATTTTAATTTTTTAAGGATTCTCTGTACTATTTCTCATGATGACTGTACTAATTAATAGTCTCATGAACAGATGCAAGAGTTCTCTTTCCTTTATATCCTCACCCAATGTTGGTATCTATTACCTTTTCAATAATATGCTTTTTTGACAGGGTGCGGTGGCTCATGCCTGTAATCCCAGCATTTGGGAAGCCAAAGCAGGTGGCTCACCTGAGGTCAGGAGTTCGAGACCAGCATGGACAACATGGTGAAACCCCATCTCTACTAAAAATACAAAAAAAAATAGCTGGGCATGGTAGTGGACTCCAGTAACCCCAGCTACTCTGGAAGCTAAGGCCAGAGAATTGGTTGAACCTGGGAGATGGAGGTTGCAGTGAGCCGAGATCATGCCACACTGCACTCCATCCTGGGTGACAGAGCAAGACTCTTTCTCAAAATAAATATATAATAATAAATAATACTTTTCTTAAAAATGTCAAGTGATATATATATTGTGCTTTTATAATTTTGAATTCCTCTGATTATTAGTAACTTTAAAAATTCTTTATATACCTATTGACCACTTGTATGTCTTTTTAAAAATAGTAATAATAATAATAAAGTCTACAGAGATCCTTTGCCCATTTTAAAATCCAGTTGTTTTCTTACTAAAGAATTGTTTGAGTTCCTTACATATTTTGGATATTAACTACTTATCAAATATATAGTTAGCAAATATTTTCTGCCATTCTACAGGTTCTTTTTACTCTGCTGATTGTTTACTTGGCCATCCAGAGCTTTTGAGTTTGATATAATCCCCTCTGTCTATTTTCACTTTTGTTGCCTGTGCTTTTGTGTTTATATTAAAGTGCTTTTTGCCCAGACCAACTTCCTGAATATTTTCCCTTCTTTTTTTCTAGTAATGTAATAGTTTCAAGTTGTACTTTTCAATCTTTAATCCATTTTGAGTTGATTTTTGTATTACATATGGCATTAAATAAGGATCTAATTTCAACATAAGGTCATGTCATTTGCAAACAAGGACACTAAAAATTTTCTTTTCAATTTGAATGTCTGTTATTTATTTCTCTTTCCTAAGTGCTCTAGCTAGGTCTCCCAGTACTATCTTGAATAGAAATACAAAAAATTAGCTGGGCATGGTAGCAGGCACCTGTAATCTCAGCTACCTGGGAGGCTGAGGCAGGAGAATTGCTTGAAGCTGGGAGGCAGAGGTTGCAGTGAGCTGAGATGGTGCCACTGGGTGACAAGAGCGAAGCACCATTAAAAAAAAAAATGTCAAGAATGGATATTGTTTTGTCGTTGATCTTAGAAGAAAAGTGTTTGTCATCTATGTCTTTATTGTATTGAAATACATTCATTCCTTACCCAATTTTTTGAGAGTTATCATGAAAGGAAGTTGAGTGTAGTCAAAAGCTTTTCCTGCACCTGTTGAGATAGCAATTTTTTAAATTTATTTTTTCCTTTTATCAATGTATTATATCACATTTACGTATTTGTCTATCTTAAATCATCTTTGCTTTCCTTAGATAAATCCCACTTGATCATGATAAGCAACGAACCACTGATGGTTTAAAATCAAAACTTTTCAGTTAATGGTAATTTTAGTCACTCAAAACATTTTTCTCAATTTTGTAGTCTGGAAAAATTACTAATTCAACTACAGATTTCTTCTCTCCTCTTGTTTACTTTCTTCCCCCTCACCCCATGAATATTTAAGTTCCTGAGTGTTTAAATCTCAATTGAGACTTGATATGAAGAGCAACGTTTTCTTCAATTTTGTCTCATTTTCTGTTTCTTTAAATGGTGATGTAAAAACTTCTCTTTATCATTTTGTCTTTCCTTGATTGCATCTTTGCTAATCTCTGGACATTAGTTAACTCCATACAGAGCTGAACACTATATGCAGTGATGATAACTAGATGCTGTAATAAAATTATTTTCTGCAACATCAATAACTACTATATTGTTAAGCTCCTTTTTATCTCTTAACTTTTGCCAAACATTTTCTTATTAACTCAGCAGCAAATATTCTATTGTTAAATTCATAATCCTGAAATTACATTCATTAATACATTATTTTTAACTTTGATTCCTTATATTTACAATGAAATTTTTACATAAATTTTAAATATTTGGTATACAGAATTACTTATTAAATAAATTTGTTTTATTATAATATCCAAGTTTGTATTATTCAATACCATATACATTTCAAATGTTCCTAAATATATCACTCACTAAATATGATTTAATACAACTATAATTTAAATGACAGATCATTTTTCACAGGACATAAGAATATATTCTAGACAAAGTAATCTCTGTGGATATATTTGAATTATTTAAGGATAAGAAGGTTTTATTTTATTAATGACATCTCTAATATTGGGTTGAAATATATTTTAATACTAAAATTTGAATCTGTGCCCCAAAAGTAGACTCTTGGCTGAGTTTGACAGACTGTTAAATCAAAGTAGTACTTCTTAAAAAATTGGTAAGTTACTCTTTACTAAATAATCAACAAACAGTTTTAAGGAACATTCTATAAAACCTATGAGGCAAAAAATAACCTGTGTCTCCTTGCAATGTAATGCTTGAATGCTTCCTTATAAATTCACTTAAGAATAAATTGATTGAAAAATGTAAGCATTTAGTATTACTAGAACCTACTCTTTATAAAATTAGCTGTTAACTTGTGAAAAACTAATACTATTCAAATAATTTTTCCCAATATTAAAGTAATCCCAAGGTTTTTGTTTTATTATCTTATGGGTCATTAACCTGTTTAGATTTCACTCCACAATTTTATTGCAGAATTTATGTATATCTTTATCAATATAGCAAGAGATCAATTTCTCATTTGTATTTTTTCTGCTTTATCTTTATGTTCTCTTATTAATTAGCTAAAATTTTTATAGTTATTCTGTATATGTTTAAAAATTATGTTTTTAACATTTTTAAATGATGATACTAGTTATCAATAAAAATAATTGAACTGGTTCATGTTTATAGAATATCCATTTTGGAAGATTGCTTCATTATACTTAAGAAAAAATGGTTATTAAGAAAAATGCAATGAGATAATGTTATATTATTGCTCAATGTTTTTACAATATATTATGTCCAAAAGGAATAATACTTATTTACTTCATAAAATCAATGTGTGACATTACATATTTCACATTCTGATATATAGCTAGAGCCCTTCATTTGGAGTTCAAACTGTCTACATAACTGAGATCAGAAAAACAAATGCCTCCTTTCTAAATATGACTGCATTCTGACTTGAATAGAAATATTCTAGATTTGTCAAACAAGGCACCCAGAAACAAATTAAAGTTAAAAACATATTCCTAAAGTATATTAAATTACTATCTTTCCTGGACCCTGAAATTAATGCAAATGCATTAAATATTTATTATATGTACCATATTTAAACTTTATCATCATGAATAAATAGATATCTATTAAATATTATCATTGGTTTATTAGTAAAGATAAATGGAACATGGAATTGTGTTTATTAATTTTCAGTGCTCTTTGTGGGTGGTACATAATTTGCAACCCATTTGGAAGCTTTTCACTAGGAGCTCCATAGACCTAAAGGCAATCTAAATGATTGCTTTTAACAGATAGGACTCACAAGTATGTATAAATTCCTTTTTATTATTGTAAACTTAACACTGAAATATGCTTAAATCAAATGATAAAAGACGTTTGTATGTGTATATTTCACTGTCTCACTAAATTAACAAAGTTGATGTACATTAAAAAAATGTTTTCCTGAAGGAAGTGCACATTTACCTCTCTCTCTTTTTTATTCTGTCTATTTTTTGAAGTCGATTCACTTGCATTGGCACTCTGGGTTACCAAAGGGGTAGAGCAAAGAGTAGAGGAAGCAGCGGATTTAATGTCCTTCAAATATGGGTACTATGTACTATTTAGGTAGAAAGTAGTTCTACATCATAATTTTTGTGGTCATGATTATGTGATTCATATATACTTGTGTTTTAGGAGAGAATAGTAAAAAAAAGAGAAAAAGTTAAAAAAAAATTCTTCCCCAAATTTTCTTTCAGTTATTTTGTTTATAAAAATTATAAAAACTACCACTTCAATGCTTTCTCAACAGATGAAATCATTAGTGAATCATTAAGAGGTGGTATCACTCTACTTTAAAATGCTAATAAGACTGGTAGAAATTTGGATTATAAATAGAAAATAGCCAACTTACTAAAGTTCTTTTTTGGAAATATTTTTCTAATAAAAGAAAATATTTACTGTATTAATAAATTAATTCACTTATATATTTGACCTTTCATGTGCTTATGATTTATTTTAATTATTAATTTGACATGGAAAAGTAACATTTAAAATTTACACATTAGCCAAATATTACTAAGAGAATGGGACTGCATCCTAGAAGCTATTTAATAAACTCCATTAACAGTCACATGCCATTAAATCTATAACTCATACCAGAAGCTGTTATTTTAGTGAGGTGGGTATTATTAGCTCTATTCCTTAGACAACAAAACTAGAACCAAGAAATTTTAACTAAAGTGTTCAAATTCATGCAATTACTGAGTTACAGACACAAAATGTTTACCACAGTATTTACAACTATAAAGTCTATGATCCTATTGCAGTATATAACTGAAATACTGATATATTTTAAATGTAAATATTTTAGATTAAATGTTATATTATCTATTATTTATATTGAAATATGAAGTCAAACTATTAAATATTATTTAAATATTTATATATCATTTTTTACATATATACTTTTTAAAACCTTTATTTTAGGTGAGGGGTACAAGAGCAGGTTTGTTATATAGGTAAACTCTTGTTATGTGGATTTGTTGTACAGATTATTTCATCACCCAGGTACTAAACCTAGTACCCGACAGTTAATTTAATTTAATTTTATTTTATTTCTGCTATTCTCTCTCTTCTCACTCTCCACACTCAGGCAGGCTCCAGTGTCTGTTGTCCATCTTTGGGTTTATTAGTTCTCATCATTTACCTCCCACTTATAAGTGAGAACATATAGTATTTGGGTTTTTCTTCCTGCATTAGTTTGCTAAGGATAATGGCCTCCAGCTCCATCCATGCTTCTGCAAAATACACAGTCTATTCTTTTTTTTGATGGCATAGTATTTCATGCTGTATATGTACCACATTTTTTTATTCATTCTGTCATTGATAGGCATTTAGCTTGATTCTATGTCTTTGCTATTGTCAATAATGCTGCAATGAACATTCATGTGCATGTGTCTTTATGGTAGAATGATTTGTATTTTTCTTGGTATATACCCAGTAATGGGATTGCTAAATGAAATGGTAATTCTGTTTTCAGCTCTTTAAGGAATTGCCACATGGCTTTCCACAATGGTTGAATAAATTTATATACCCACCAACACTGTATAATTGTTCCTTTTTCTCTGTAAACTTGCCAGCATCTGATATTTTTTGACTTTTTGGTAAATAGCCATTCTGACTGCTGTGAAATGGTATCTCACTGTGGTTTTGACTTGCATTTCTTTAATGATCAGTGATATTGAAGTTTTTTTCATATGCTTTTTGGTCACATGTATGCCTGCTTTTGAAAAGTGTCTGTTTATGTTCTTTGTCCACTTTTTAAGAGTGTTTTTTTTTTTGGAAATTTGTTTTAAGTTTCTTTTAGATGCTTGATATTAGACCTCTGTCAGATGCATAGTTTGAAAATATTTTCTCCCATCCTGTAGGTTACCTGTTGACTCTGTTGACAGTTTCTTTTGCTATGTAAAAACTCTTTAATTAGATCCCATTTATAAATGATTGTTTTCATCACAACTGCTTTTGAAGTCTTCTTTGCCAGTTCTTATGTCAAGCCTTCCAGGATTTTTATAGTTTTGGGTTTATAGTTAAGTCTTTAATCCATTTTGAATTAATTTTTGTATGTGGTATAAGAAAGGAGTCCAGTGTCAGTCTTCTGCATATGACTAGCCAGTTATCCCAGAACCAGTTCTTTTTCCATTGCTTATATTTGTCAGCTTTGTCAAAAATCATGATGGTTTTAGGTGTGCAGCCCTATGTCTGGGCTCTCTATTTTGTCTTATTGGTCTACGTGTCTTCTTTTGTACTTGTACATACTGTTTTGGTTACTGTACTACTGTAGTATAGGTACATTTATTATGTTTATTATTTCATGTAAGTTCTATATATGTATAAATATATACATAATTTCATAATATGAGAAAGAACTGTTAGGAAATAAAATTTAGAAATACGGGTTACCTGTGTGTGTTATGATAGTTGAAGCCACAAGAATGGATAAATTCACTGAGATAGAAATAATACAGAGAATAATACCCATGTTTGAGTATACTACATGCACTGATGAGGAAGATAAAATGGAGCCAGCATTAGCATAGATTTATAGAATTAATACATGAAAGTGTAAAGTCAACAAGGACAAGAGAGGCATTTTTCTAGAGAAGGAAGTGGTGGTGGTAATGATACAGGAGTTAAAAATAAATTAGGCAGATAGTGAGGGTAAGAAAGTCCATGATAAGGTTTTCCTTTTAATAGAAGCAGCCCTCAAATTATTTATTTTCTAACAAAAAGCAGCCTATAAAATTGAGCTGCAGACATAGATTAGCAAGCTGGAAGATTGCAGGGGTGAATTCCGGCAGCTGTGCCAATAGGAAAAGGCTACCTGGGAGCTAGGCATGTTCAACGTGACATCTCCATCTTTTTCTCTGTCAATCATGTGTACAGTAAAGGAACAGGCAACATGGTGCCGGCCAGGTAGAGAACCTGTCTGCATAATAAAAGATTAGGGTTGGGTGGCCAGCTTCTTTGCACACTTGGTCCAACCAATCTTTGGGTCCTGTGTAAATCAGACACCACCTTCTCAAGCCAGTCTATTAAACCCCATGCACTTCGCTGCAGATCCAAAGACCCATTTGGGCACCCCTCTCTCTCTGCAGAAGAGAGAGCTATTCACTTTCTTTTGCCTATTAAACTTCTGATCTTAAACTCACTTATTGTGTGTCTGCATCCTTGATTCTCTTGGCATAAAAAGATGAACCTTGGATATATACCCCAGACAATGACACCATTTCAGTAATGAATATTAAATGCTCCAGGTAGGCTGAAAATTTGAAGGCTGATATATTCTCCCTTTTAATTTTTCCCTTTAGCTTCAAAGTTATGACTCCATCTAATAGAGATGACTTAAAACTGTCAAATTATTCACTAAACCCCTATGCATTAATTCTATGAGATCAGTTCCATGTAGATATAAGAGAGTTCAGAATACGACACCAAAATCGATAGGAAAACTTTATTGACTTAGTCAACTGCTACCTAATCTTTAACTATGAGTGCATTTGTATAAAGTTGGTCACATATTAGGTACAGGTTAGGTATAAATTAATTTAACAAATATTTATTGTTTACTATATAAGAGATATAAAAAGACTATATTGCTGAATGAGACAAAAAGATTCCTGATCTCATGGAGCTTAAATTTTACTAGTAAAAAATCAATACAAGAATAAGTATAATGAGCATGCATTAAAATTGCAATTTTAAAAGTGCTATTTTTAAAAATTAATAAAACAAAAATGTAACAGGACACAGAGTAACTAGTGAAGTTATATATTAGGTAGGTTTTGTCTGAAGATAAGTTGAAGCACGTATGAGAGGATATGTACTAGATTCCCCAAGAAGCAGATACCCAGATGGCATTAAATCTTTAAGGATTTTATTAGGAGAAATGTCTATGAAGGAAAATAAGACAAATCTAGATAAAGCTGTAAGAGCAATCAAAATGTGTTGAAAGTATACACCAAGTCAAGGAGAAAAGAAAGGAAGGTTAAAAGTGAAAATGTGATATCTTGTAGCTTAAGAAAAATTGCGTAGGGCCGTGGAGAGTCCTGGAATGAAAATCAGCCACAGCAGACCACTGCAAGGAACAGCACACTTCAGTATCCTTGACATGTCTATCTGTGAGCTAGGAGAAGCTTATAAATGTGGGCTTCGGTGCAAACCCAGAGCTGAATATCAGAGAACAGCATCTGAGGTCTATGTCAATTATATTCCCTGTGGTTGGAAAACTGAGAGATGAATTCTCATGACTTCCCCAGTGGGCCAGTTATGAGGTGGAATGTTCGGAGTAGACAGAATATATGACATTTGCTATGGTCTCAACGTTTCATCCTTTTCAGATTCATATGTTGGAATCCTAATCCCCAAAGTGGTGGTATTAAAAAGCAGAGCCTTTAGGAGGTAATTATGTCACTTGTTAGTCTGTTTTCCATTGCTTTTGTAAAGGAATACTGGAAACTGGGTTATTTATAAAGAAGAAGTTTATTTTAGCTCATGGTTCTGCAGGCTAAACAAGAAGCATAGGGTTGGCATCTGCTGGTGAGAGCTTCAGGAAGCTTACAATCACAGTGGAAGGTGAAGGGGGAGCAGGCACATCACATGGTATGAGAGAAGGCAAGAGAGAAAGATCTGGCTTTTTTAAACAACCAGTTGTCATTTGAAATCATTACTGCAGGGAGAACAGCAAACCATTCATGAAGAATCTGCCCTCATGACCCAAACACCTCCCACTCTAGATCTCACTTCCAACACTGGGAATCACATTTCAACCTGAGGTTTTGATGGCACAAATATTCAAATCATAACAGGTCATAAAGATGGAGCCCACATCGATGTGATTAGTGCCCTTATGAAAGAGGCCTGAGGGCACTCCTTGCCCTTCTACCACGTGAGGACCCAGAGAGAAGTTGCCATCTATGAAGCAGAAAGTGAGTCATCAACAGACATCAAATCTGCTGAAAGCTATATCTTGCACTTCCCAGCCTCCACAACTTCAAGAAATACATTCCTACAGTTTTGGCTCCCCAGTTTATGGCATGTTATTATAGTAGCTATATGAGTCCATTCTTACACTGCTATGAAGAAATACCTAAGACTGGTAATTTATATGAAAAGAGGTTTAATTGACTCACAATTCTGCATTTCTGGGGAAGCATCAGAAAACTTACAATCATGGCGGAAGACAAAGAAGAAGCAGGCACCTTCTTCACAGGGTGGCAGGATGGAGTGAGTGCAATCAGGGGAGATGCCAGATGCTTATAAATCATCAGATCTCATGAGAACTCAGTTACTATCATGAGAACAACCTGCGGAAACCTCCTCCATCAAGCGATTACCTACATCTTGTCATGTCCTTGACACGTGGAGACTATGGGGATTACAATTAGAGGTGAAATTTGGGTGTGGACATAGAGGCAAACCATATCAGCAACCAATGCTGAATAAGATAGCATTAAAGTGGAAAAGAAGGTGACATATTTAAAACATAAAGAAGGCTTTTGGGCTAGAAGAAAACATTGAGAACATTTAGATAACTCGTGGGTTGATAGTGACTCTTTAGATGCAACACCAGAGACATGATCCATGAAAGAAATAATTTATAAGCTAATAAAAGTCAAAATTTTCTGCTCTGTAAAAGACACAGTCAAAAGAATGAAAAGGCAAGCCACAAATTGGAAGAATGTATTTGCAAAAATATGTATTTTACGGGACTGTTATCCAATATATAGAGAGAGAACTGTTAAAACTCAACAAGAAGAAAGCAAACAAGCTGATTTAAAACTGGGGAAAAGACCTTACAGATATCTCATCAAAGAAGACATCAGATAGTAGATAAGTATAATGAGAAGATGCTACACATCATATGTCATCAGGGAAATGTAAATTAAAATGATATAGTACTACTTATGTTAAAAAATAACTAAAATTCAGAACACTGACAACACCAAATGCTGATCAGGATTTGGAGCAATAGAAATTCTTACACTTTGCTGATGGAAATGCAAAATGATACAGCCACTGTGAAAGACAGTTTGTTCAGATCTTTTGAGAGTAAACATACTCCTACCATACAAACCACCAATCATGCTCTTTGGTATTTATCCAAAGGAACTTGAAACTTAACGTCCACACAAAAATTTGCATATCAATCTTTATAGCAACTTTATCTATAATTTGAATCTTGGAAGCAACCAATATGTTCTTCAGTAGGTGAGTCATTTAATTGGGATACATCCAGATGAAGAAATATTATTCAGAAACATAAATATTACTCACAAGTGAGCCATCACACCATAAGAAGACATTACAGAAACTTAAATGCATGTTACTATGTGAAAGGAGCCAATGTAAAAGGGCTAAATGCTGTATTATTTCAGTTATATGATATTCTGGAAAGTTAAAATTATGAGGACAGTAAAATAATGAGTTGTCAGGGTTTCGAGGGGAAGATGGGAAGAACAGGCAGAGTGGAGAAGATTTTAGGGCAGTGAAACTACTCTGTGTGATATCATAATGATGAATACATTTCATTATATATTTGTTTAAACCTACAGAATGTATAGCACCAGGACTGTAGCTAATGTAAACCACAGAGTTGAGGTGATAATGGTATATCAATGTAGGTTCATCAATTTTACCAAATGTACCACTCTGGTGGGTGTTGCTGAAAATGAGGATATCTTCATATAAGTCAGGGGCAGAAGGCATACGTGAAATCGCTGTAATTTCCTATCAATTTTACTGTGAACCTAAAACTGCTGTTAAAAAAATAGTGAAGTCTTTTTAAAAAGAAGAAAAAGAAGAAGGCTGTCAGGACCAATTAGCAGTAAAGAGGGGAGGATTGTAATAAAGTGTGAAATGGTTGGAAAGGTAGGCTAAAGTCGGATCACAAGGACCTTCTAGGTTATCATAAAAAGCTTTGATTTTTAAAGAAGCAATTGAAGAATTTTAAGTAAAAGAGTGCCACTATTCTATTTTTAAGATAATTCTTGCTGCTTTGTAGGAAAAAGATTAGAATGTGAATAGAATCAAAACAGGGAGTCCAAGGAGGATGTAGCCTTCAAAGAAAGGCAAGTTAAACTACAATGGAGGTGAAGAAGGAAAGAGTTGTTTTGTTAGAGATGAAGTTTTATCTTAAGATAGTAACTACATAATTTAGTATTTGGTTAGGTATGGGGTTTCAAAGACAGAGAGGATTGAATAATCATTCTTGGTTTGGGACCTTAGGCTCTATAATTTGATGTGAGCAAGAATGGTGTAGGGGCTTTCATTATTGCTATTGTTTTTAATTTTCTCTGTTCTTTTTCTAATCATAATACTTTGTTCATTGCGACAAATTTAGAGAATTAGTAAATGTTAAAAAGTTAAAAATTGCTCATGTTCTATGTAAAGTGGTAAACCGGCCCCCATGATTCAATTACCTCCTGCTGGGTCCCTCCCACAACACATGGGAATTCTGGGAGATACAATTCAAGTTGAAATTTGAGTGGGGACACAGCCAAACCATATCAACCAGTCTATCATTGAGGGACATTTAGATTGATTCCATGTCTTTGCTCTTGTGAATAGTACTACAAGGAACGTAAGCATGCATGTGTCTTTATGACAGAATGATTTATATTTCTTTAAGTCTATACCTAATAATGGGATTTCTAGAATGAATTGCAGTTCTGTTTTAAGTCGTCTGAGAAATCACCAAACTGCTTTTCATAGTGGCTGAACTATGAAAATTACATTGCTGCTGACAGTGTACAAGCACTGCCTCTTCTCCACAGCCCTGCAACATTTGTTAATTTTTAATTTTTAGATTAAGAATGTTATTTTCTGAATTTTTAATAATAGTCATCCTGACTTGTGTGAGATGGTATCTTTCATGATTTTCGATTTGCATTTATCTAATGATTGGAGATCCTAGAGTTTTTCATATGCTTGTTGACCACCTACATTGTCTTCTCTTGGAAAAGGGTCTTTTTATACCCTTTGCCCACTTTTTGATGGGGTGTTTAATTTTTAATTGTTAATTTAAGTTCCTTACATACTTTGGATAGTAGACCTTTGTCAGATGCATAATTCGCAAATATTTTCTTCCATTCTGTGGTTGTCTGTTTATGTTGTTGACTGTTTCTTTCACTGAACAGAAGCCCTTTAGTGTAATTAGGTCCCGTTTGTCAATTTTTATTTCAGTTGCAATTGCTTTTGGTATCTTTAAAATCTTTGCCAAGGCCTTTCTCAAATGGTATTTCCAGAGTGTTCTTCAAGGGTTTTTGTAGTTTTACATTTTAAATTTAAGTCATTGATTCATCTTGAGTTGATTTTTGATGGTATAAGGAAAGGGTCCAGTTTCAACATTTTGCATATGGCTAGCCAGATATCCCAGCACAATTTACTGATCAGAGAGACCTTTCCTACTGATTGTTTTTGTCAGCTTTGTTGCAGATCAGATTGTTGTATTTCTGGGCTCTATTCTGTTTCATTGGTCCCTGTATCTATTTTTATACCAGTACCATGCTGTTTTGGTTG
Organism: Cheracebus regulus; assembly: GCA_963574635.1. Taxonomy (NCBI): domain Eukaryota; kingdom Metazoa; phylum Chordata; class Mammalia; order Primates; family Pitheciidae; genus Cheracebus; species Cheracebus regulus. The sequence goes on from CAUYQU010061701.1 coordinate 13,343, forward strand.
CTGTAGCCTTGTAGCATAGTCTGGTGTCAGGGTAATGTGATAGTCCCAGCTTTGTTCATTTTGCTTAGGACTGCTTTGGCTATTTAGGGTCTTTTATTGTTACATGTGAATTTAAAAATAAACTTTTCTAACTTTGAAAAATGTCACTGGTAATTTGATAGAAGTAGCATCAAATCTATAAATTATTTGGGGCACTATGGCCATTTTGACAATATTGATTTTTCCTTTTCATCAGCATGGAATGGCTTTTTCATTTGTTTGTGTCCTCTTTGATTTCTTTCAGCAATGTCTTTGCAATTCTCATTGCAGATTTCTTTCACCACTTTGATTAACTTTTTTCCCAGGTATTTTATCTTTTGTGGCTATTGTGAATGGGACTACATTCCTGATTTGACACTTGGCAGAAACTACAGGGTTTTCTAGGTATAGAATCAAACCTTATGTAAACTGAGATAGTTTGACTTCTTCTTATGTTTGGATGCCTTTTATTTCTTCCTCATGCTGGATTGTTTTTTTCTAAAACTTCCAATACTGTGTTGAATAAAAGTGGTGAGTGTGTATAGTTGTCTGGTTCCAGTTTGGCCAGTAGGTAGCCTCATGCTCAACTATGTGGCTCCTGTATATTTTCTTGCATTTGCAGACTTGCTCCTCAGTACCCTGATGATGTGGGCTCCTTGACAACTTGAGTGCTGGCTGCAGATCTTGGCTTGGCACTCCTGGGCTGCACACTGCAGCCCTAGGAAGAACTGAGGATTTATGTTTCCTCCCCAGCCTGGGGCAGCATGTACAGGGAACTTGGCAGTGGCAGTGGAAGAAGGCCTTTCACTTGTCACTTGGGGCCGTGCCTCAGGGAAATGCAGAGCTGGTGTGAGACAGCTATGTTGTAATCCCAAGCCAGGGTCCCTGCCTGGTAATGAGCTGAGTGACGAGGGGCTCATGGGGAAGACAGACTGGCCTCTTCTCCTTAAGGTAGCTGTGACATGCTGCAGGTGTGAGTACAGCATGCAGGGTCTTTGTTCCTTCCCCAGTCTGAATGAAGCAAAGGAAGTACCACTGCAATGGTAGTGGCAGAAGGGCTTTCAGTTGCTTCTGGAGCTCCACCCCAAAGAAATGCAGAGCCACTGCCAATAGGAATGTTCAGCCAGGGGATGAGGTGGCTGTGCTGTGGCCCACGCCGGGGGTCCTACTTGGTGAAGGACAGGGGATTGGAGGCTCACAGAGAAGAGAGACTGGGCCTTTCTTTGTATGGTAAGTGTGGCATGCAGAAGGCCTGAGTTAAAGCCTTTAGGCTCTTTGTTCCTTCTCCAGTCTGAAAGCAGCAAGGGCAGAACTGCTGCAGTGGCACAGACAGAGGCACTGTCAGTACCGTCTGGAAGCTCTACCCCCAGGGAAACACAGAGCCGCTCCCAGTGAGAATGCTCAGTCAGGAGTAGGGTATCACCTTGCCCGGGCGCTGCCTGGTGTGGAGTAGGGATCGGGGCTCACAGGAAAGATAGACTGGGCTCCTCTGTGTTTGAAGGCTGTGGGTATGCTGAAGTGCCAGTGACATGTCCAAGCCCTTTGTTTTTTCCTCCACCCAAGGGCAGTAAGGGCAGGTACCGTTGTACCTACAATGAGGAAAGGGCTGTGGGCTGTCTCTGGGATGTCCTCCCCAAAGAAACAAAAGCTGCTACTGATTGAAGAGTTCAGGCGGTGTCAGGGCAGTTGCGCTGGAGGCCCAGATTTAGAGGCCTTGCCCCATGAGGAGTAACAATTGCAGTGGAAAACTGTTTAGCCACTTTCCCATAAGGCAGCTGTTCTGTGCTGGGGTCCACTGTAGTCCTTAATCACTGTATTCTGTCTCAAGCCTGAGGGTAGTAGGGATTGGAGCTATGGAGCAATAAATATGGTGGGCCTGCCTGCGACCACTGGGAGCTCTATCACAGGCAAGTGCAGAGCTGCTACTGGCTGGAGATCCCAGGTGGGGCTGGGGTGGCTAGGGTTACAGGTTGGAAGGCCCTGCCCAGTGAGGAGTAGTGGTGGCAGGGAACCTTGTGGAAAACAGTCTGGCCATTTTTTTTCATAAGACAACTGTTCTGTGCTGTGGGCCCACACCAGTCTTTAATAATTTCACTCCCTCCCATGCCTGAGGGTGACAGATGCAAGGACTGCAGAGCAGGAAAATTGGAAGGCCTCCCTGGTCCTTTCTGGAGCTCCACCTCAGGGAAATGCAGGGCTGCTCCCAGCCCAAGAGCTCAGGTTGGGCTGGGGTGGCCATCATGGTCCTAGGCCAGTGGGCCCTGTTCAGTGACGTGCAGTGGAGGTGAGGCCTGCAGTCTGTCCACTCCTTAGTCTCATTGATTCATCCCCTATTCTAGGGACAGGGGAGAGGGCCTGGTCTTTACTGTTGCTAAAGCCATAGACACTGGTACCAGGATGCCCAGTGGTCCAAGGCCCCTGGAAATCCATATGTGCCTGAGTGGAGGCTCTGCTTAGAATCCACATAGCTCTCTGTGTCAGTCTGGAGGCTCGAGAGGGGAGGTGTCATGGGGGATCTCTTGAGCCCAAAGTTGGAAAGGTTCATGGTACAAGTGTGGGTTCCTGGGGGTTCTCACACACTCAGCATTGCACTGTGGAGGGGAGCCTACTGTGGCTCCACACTAATCCCAGATGGATGGTATCCTGTCTTGCTCTTCTTTGTTGGCTCTTGGCTGCATTCCTTCTCTGGTAAATCTAAAAGCATCTGCCTGGATGTTCCAGTTGAGGAGCTACTGTTTACTCACCACTGTCTCCTCTCCATGACAGCAGTGCACACTAGCTGCTTCTAGTCAGCCATCTTGGCCCCAATCCCAATAATTTCTAATTCATGTAGATCAAAAGTGTTTTACCAGAAACTGTAAATTTTAAATCGTTATTCAATCCTGGTTAAACATTTTTTATTCTTTGTCTCTCTATTTAAACTACTTATTATGTTTATAGTCTGTTTTCTCAGGAATCAATTTAGCTATCTAATTTTTTTGTTAGTGTTTTCACTGTTTATTATATTTTAGTCTTCAAACTTCATTCTTCATTTTGTTTGAGTTCTTTAGATTTAGATATTTCTCTTGTAAACTGCATACAGCTGGATTTTAAAAATCTTGTATAACAATCTACCTTTAAACTCTCATTTTGTGTGCTATTGTTTGGGGGTTTTGGGGGTATTTGTGAGCCTAACTAATGCATTTGCATTTATTATTGCAGACTTAATTGGCAATCGCTGTTTTACTATTTCTTCTCCTCCTTTCCTCCTCCTCCTTCTTCCTCTTTTTCATCTTTCATTTGACATTTCTTTAAAAATATTTTCTGCTTATGACATAATGTCAGGATAAATTTAAAAGTCATTGAAATGAGTAAAAATGATCACTCGGTGTCCTGTCTAGAACACTTTCCAGATAATTGGCCTCTTCATCACCTTTAAGCTTTTGTATAACTGTAAATTAGTGTTAACTACTAGAAATGAAAATTACTTCATAGAAATGCAAATAGGTTTTGGGGTACAATTTATTATTGCCCTGTGTATATTGGCCAGTTGTGTATCAATTCGTGAATTCTTTTAAGCATTTTTAATTTTCTTTGCATATGTGTTAAATTCTCCTATGAACTAGTTTTTAATACATTACTGAGTTAATACCTTAAATAAAATCTTTGATATATTCATTTTATAATTTTATGGCAGTAATGAATTTACTTTCTTCAAAAGCTTTTAATAGTGTAACAGTGTAAATGATGTAAGAGAAGAATTTGTAAAGAAAAAAAAGAAAGTTTTAAGAAGCAGAAAAAAAAGAAGTAATAGGAAAGTTAGCATATTTCTCTAAGTAGAATTCCCACAGACAGTTCCTAGTAATTGGAGAAGGAAAATATTTAAACAGAAAATGACTAGAGTCTAAACAATCTTTATCAACTTATAAAATAATAATGATGTGTCAAGTTCAAAATAAAATGCGGGATATAGACCTCGCAGTGGGGCTTCTGTAAACTGCTTATGTAAGTATGCTCACTTTGCAATGTCCACTGAGCTAAAAACGTTAAGATGTGTGCACTTTCCTCTATCTATATCATCATTCAATAAAACACATATGTTGCAGCACATGGTGTTATTAAACAGATTAAAAATAGTGAACAACAGGAACATTCAAGCTAGGGGTAAGTGAATGGGGTAGAAAGGTTTTGAAATGTTTTCAGAAAAAAAGTTACAAATATTTCCAAACTTTAAGCCTAATTACATAAGATATGCATTATAGAAGCCCAAGAGAAGTTTTTAAAGAATATCGTAAAGTGTGTAATTTTAAAACCAGTAGGGAGAAAATTATTTGAAAATAAACTACAGTAAATCCAAAGGAAGATATATAACAAGAAATAAAACATAACCAATTATGAGACATAATATTACTTGGTAGAAATAAATCCAAATGTAACACAATAAATACAAACAGGTTAAGCTCAGAAGATATGCTTTTTTAAACAGGGACAGAGAAACTTTGGCTAAGTGCATCAAAGCACCTTCATTTTTATTTGAATTATGCAAGTTGTAAAAATAATAAATATAAGTTCACTCTTGAACAACATGGGGTTAAGCAGCACTGACCCCCATGCATTTGAAAATCTATATATAATTTTTGACTTGCCAAAGACCTAACAATCAATAGCCTATGGTTGATCAGGTGACTTACTGATAATGTAAACTGTCAATTAATGCATATGTTATATGTGAATGTGTGTATATATATATGTGTATATATATATATATATATTTGAGATTAGAGTCTTTTTCTGTTACCTAGACTGGAGTCCAATGTTGCCATCTTGGCCCACTGCAACCTCTGCCTCCCAGGTAACTGGGATTACAGACACAATGCCAAGCTAATTTTTGTATTTTTAATAAAGACTAGATTTCACCACGTTGGCTAGGCTAGTCTCAAAGTTGTGATCTCAAGTGATCCTCCTGCCTCCGTCTTCCAAAGTTCTGGGATTACAAGCGTGAGCCACCATGCCCGGCCCACATGTATTATATTTTATTTGTTTTATGTACTGTGCTCTTACAATAAAGTGGGCTAGACAAATAAAGTGTTATTAAGAGTATCATAAATTCCTTTTACCTCCTTGGTTAGCTGTATTTCTAAGTATTTAGTTTTTTGGTGGAGTCTTCAGGATTTTCTAAGTATTGAATCATATATCCAGTGAAAAGAAATAGTTTGACTTCTTTTCCCAATTGGACGCCTGTTCTTTATTTATCTTGACTCATTGTTCTGCCTAAGACCTCAGTACCATGTTTAATAGGACTGGTGAGAGTGGGCATCCTTGTCTTGTTCCAGTTCTGAAGAAGAATGGCTCCAGCTTTTGCCCATTCAATATAATGTTGGCTGTGGGTTTTGTTACAGATAGTTTTTATTATTTGAGGTATGTTCTTTCAAAGCCTAGTCTGTTGACAGCTTTTTATCATTAATTGATGGTTCAATTTTATCAAAAGATTTTTCTGCATCAACTGATAAGATCTTTTTTTTGATTTTTTTTTTTTTTTTTGCTGTTAATTCTCTGATTTGTGGCAAATCACATTTATTTTGTATGTTGAACCAGACTTGCAACCCAGGAATGAAGCTTGATTTTGTTGTGTTAACTTTTTGATGTGCAGTTGGATTCAGTCTGCTGGTATTTTGTTGAGGATTTTTGTCTATGTTCATTAGAGAGATTGGCTTGATGTTTCCTTTTTTTATTGTGTCTCTGCCAAATTTTAGTATTATAGTGATGCTGGCCTCATACAATGAGTTAGAAAGGAGCTCCTCCTCCTCAATGTTTTGGAATAGTTTCAGTAGGATGGCTACCATTTCTTGTTCATATGTCTGGTAGAATTCAACTATGAATCCATTTGGTTCAAGGCTACAAAGCACTGCTGAAAGAAATCAGAGATGGCACAAGTAAATGGGAAAACATTCCATGCTCCTGAATTGGAAGAATCAATATTGTTAAAATGACCAGACTTCCAAAAGCAATTTACAGATGCAATCCTATTCCTATAAAAATGCCAATGTCATTTTTCACAAAAATAGAAAAAAACTATTCAAAAATTCATATGGAACCAAAAAAGATATCTAATAGCCAAAGCAATAATAAGCAAAAAGGATAAAGCCAGAGTTATCATACTACCCCAAATCAAACTATGTTATAAGGATATAGTAAGCAAAACAGCATGGTACTGTTACAAAAACAGACACATAGACCATTGGAACAGAACAGAAACCTCAGAAATAAAGCTACACACCTACAACCATCTGATCTTTGATAAGGCCAATAAAAACAAGCAGTGGGAAAGGCCTCCCTATTCAATCAATGGTGCTCAGATAACTGGCTAGCCGCATGCAGAAGAATAAAACTACACCCTTACCTTTCACCATATACTAATTTAAAATATGTAAAGATTTAAATATGAGACCTCAAACTAAAGAAATTCTAGAAGAAAAGCTATGAAACAGCATTTTTAACATTGACCTTGGCAAAGAATTTGAGTCCCCAAAAGCAATTTGAACAAAAACAAGACTTGACAAGTGGGACCTAATTAAACTAAATAACTTCTGTAAAGCAAAATAAACTAACAATAGAAAAAAAAAAAAAGAAAACCTACAGAATGGGAGAATATATTCACAAACTGTGCATACAACAAAGATCTAATATACAGAATCTTCAAAGAACTTAAGAATTTAAACAAAATATAAACAACCACATTAAAAAATGGGCAAAGGAAATGGTCAGACACTTCTCAAATGAAGATACACAGGCCAACATACATATGAAAACATGCTCAACATCATTTAATTATTAGAGAAATGCAAATCAAAAAAACCCATCTCATACCATTCAGAATGGCCATTATTAAAAAGTCAAAAAAAAAAAAAAAGATTCTGGTGAGGCCACAGAGAAAAGGAAGTGCTTATATTCCCACTCTCAGTGGAAAAGTAAATTAGTTTAGACACTGTGGTAAGCAGTTTCAAGATTTCTCAAAAAAACTTAAAATATGATTTGACCCAGAAACCCCATTACTGGGTATATATTCAAAGAAAAATAGATTATTATATGAAAAGACACATGGACTCATCTGTTCATTGCAGCACTATTCATAATAGCAAAGAAATGGAATCAATCCAGGTGCCCATCAACAGTGGACTGAATAAAGAAAATGTGGTACATGTACAGCATGGAATACTACATGGCCATGAAAAAGAATGAAATCATAGCCTTTACAGAACATGGACGGAACTGGAGGCCACAATCCGAAGTGAACAAATTTAGAACCAGAAAACAAAATACCACATGGTCTCAGTTATACATTGTTGCTAATCCATGTAGGGCTTAATACCTTGTGATGAGTTGATAGGTATAGCAAACCACCATGGCACATGTTTGCCTATGTAACAAACCTGCACATCCTGCCCATGTATCCCAGAACTTTAATTTTTAAAAAATCTGCACATATACCCTCAAACTTAAAATAAAAGTTAAAAAAAAGTTGTTGCTAAACATTGAGCACACATGGGCATAAACATGCGAACAATAGATATTACTGACCACTAGAGCAGGGAGAAAGGAAGCGGGGAATGGGTTGAAAAACTACGTATTAGATACTATACTTACTACTCGAATGCAATATACCAAACCTGCATACATACCCTCTCTATCTGAAATAAAAATTGAAATTAAATTAAAATTTGAAATAAAATAAGCGATGGAGAAGTATAAAACAAGTATACACTCAAATTTATTTAATCAAATATAATTTACCACTTTTAGAAAATGAAAATCTTAAGGAAGAGAAGTTATATTTACTCTTCATTAAATGGAAGTTGATCATCATAAAGGTCTTCATCCTCGTTTTCTTCAGGTTAATTGGATTAAAAGATAAAAGAAGAGAGGCTGGTCTTGCTGTTGCAAGGCTGGCAGAGGTGGAAGAAAATCCATATATAAGCAGACCTGCATGGTTCGAGCCTGTGTTTTTCTAGGGTCAACAGTACTTATTGAAGCCACTTGTCCTCTTCTCATAAGAAGGTGCACCAGGAGGGAAATGATTATTGTATTTTATCCTTCATGTTTCTGCCTTCCCCTAAACTATTTTAGGTTTCCTTTGCTATAACACACATGACCTTTTCCACAAATTACATATTTTATCTTTGTGATTATAATTCTAACCAGTTTCTTTTTCAAAATAATCTCTATGTCTTAATATTTTGGGGGGAAAATGTGTATTTTTAATCTGTTATTCATGGACCTTCTTTGCTTTAATTATACCACTTCTCTGCTTTGAAGATTTTAAAATTATATTCTAGTCTTCTGAAATGGTAAAACTACCTAGCTTTATTTCAAGGTCATTGATATTATGAAATTATTAGATAAATCTAGTTTTGAACTTTTAAACCTACATTATTGTAATTTAAAAGTTTCATTTTAAGTCTGCCTCCTGCTGTTTGCATTTGAGCAATTTAAATTCTCAGAGCTTTCATTTTCCCTTCTGCAAATTGGACCTAGTAATAATACCAAACATTGCAATAATACTAGCATAATGTGTGACACAGAGTAGGTCTGAGAAAACTGCTGGTTAAATAAGAACATCACAATAATTATGACAAGAATTATAGTAGCTCACACTTATATAAGCAGTTTCAATATTCTGAGTACTGTTTGATGAAATCATTTATTTTTAAAAACTTTATTTGGTAGAGAAAAAGCAGCAAAAAGTGCTTCAAGCACTTGGGACTTGAAGTTATACTTTCTGGATTTGAACACTTACTCTACTACTTGATAACTTTATAAGCTTGGAAAGTTACTTAACTTCTCTGTGCCTCAGTTTCCTTATATGTAAAAAAATGCCAATAGAATTGATTAAAAGATTAATGCAAAGCACTTAGCATAATATCTGCAATTTAATGTGTTGCAATAAGTATTTCTTAAAATGCATACATGCTATGATCTTCATTTTACAAATAAGAAACTAAGCTACAGAGAAGCAAACATATGCAGTAGATCATGGTCATTACAACAAATATTATGTGAAACATATTGAATTATTTGGTATTTTTAAAGGCAACCCATCTATACTCAAGCAAAACAAAATAAAGAGTCTAAGTTTTAAAGTTTTTTTTTTTTTTACAATTAACAAAATGTGCATAACCATCGTAACATCTAACTTATAAAAACCTGACAGTAGGATTAGTGAATCAGGAGATGTACTAATGCATTTCTGTCTATAAGCAAAATAATCCTGTGACATTTTACTAAGTAGAAAAAATACCACCTAGGTTTAAAAAAATGTATTACTTTTAAATATTTATACATGTAGTCAAAATAAGTACTTTGAAACTTTTAAATATTTGTATATCTATTTGCTCCAAACTCCTATCCTCTTATGACTCACTGAAAGGTGGTTAAAAATAAAGATTTTTTAGTGAGTGTGAATACAGGATTTAGAAAAAAATTAAAACTTGAATTAAACCCTACATGAGTATGTATAACAGAAGCGTGACACATCCCTTTCTATTCTATGCAGGAGAAATTGATTTAGATCATCAAGAAGGTGGTTTATGAATGGAGTAGAGAATAGAAAAAATAAGGAAGTTCACTTTTAATTTTGATCTGTAAATGAGTTAGTTTATTTTGTCAATTATAGATACAGTTTTATGAACAAATTAACAACAAACGCTTCAGAAAGCGATTGAAATTTACTTAGAATATTAGACTAAATTGTATTTAGCTATGATTTTTACACAGACTGTTAGAGAAAAAATAAATAATGCTAATTATAGAATAATATTATGATTATCGTCAGAAGCAAAGCCCATTCAATACGTCTTTTTAGTTTTCTTAAAGCTCTTGATTTAACAGAGTAAACAAGGTTTAAGCACAAACCTAAAGGAGAGCTTAATCTTACAATCATTTCCTTTTACGCTTCAGGCTTACATTTTAGCTTTATTCATTACAGCCCTAAAGTTTCTGCTTTCTAAATGTATAGGTTAGAGAAAGTACCTTGGAGCTCACCTGCTCAAGATTAATAATATCACTCCAAGAAGATTAGAGCTATTACTCTTCCTGACCTGATCCAAATGGTACAAATGGGATTTTAAGGATGATGTCTGTTTAGAGATCCAATGGAGTGATGAGGTACAGGGGATAGCTACCCTGAGGAATCAGGAAGATAGACTGCCAGGGTTGTACCAATGATACACTATTAGGTTTAGCTATTATCGAAAGAAAGGATTATGGCTATAAATAAATTCATCCAGAACTTTACTACAATGGACAGGCAGACCAATGGATGGACAGGCCAGAAACATAACCATTATTTTTTTTAAAAAGAACCTTAGGCTAAGTTCTTATTTCAATAGCAGAATTCCAGGTGATACAGGATTGAATACACATGCACACACACACACACACACACACACACACACACACACACACACACACACACACATTTTGGCCCATATGATTTAATATGAAACCTTAGAAACACCATTTTAGTAGTTTAAAAAATTATTTATCAGGAATTATCTGTGTTTGTCTTGCTTTTAGACTATCATGCTTCTGACTATGAAGACTAGAGTTTTCTGATTGTCTAATTAAAATTCCTTTGTGACATATTCAAAGAAGCATTAAAGAATGCAAGAATATGTAAACTTTTCATCTTGGAGAAAGATAACCACTGAAATTATGCACACAACACACACAAGTATTTATCCTGTACAAGTTTTTCATTTTTTGTAATACTGTGCATAGTGCTTTTTACATATTGTGTAATAAAATAATAATATTGGTAATATATTAAATATAATGAATTAACACACATGCCACATATTTTTGATGCACTTAATGTGCATTAATATATTTGATTCTCACAGTCACACAGTTGTTATAAAACCATTTGAAAAATAAGGAAATTGAATTAACAGAAGGATAAGCAAATTGCTTATTCTTCTACTCTTAAACAATTTAACTTATACTAATTAAAAATTGCTTTAAATCTTTCTTATCATTCTGGCTCTATATCATTTCTTCAGGAACATCTTCCTGATCCCTAAAAAAGTATTTTTGCTCTCACAATGCTGTCACCTTTGAAGAAAGTATAGTGGTAATCTTCTTCATGCTACATTTTATAAAAGACTTAAGAATATACTATTAAAAGGAATTTTCATATATAATATAGATTTTAATTATATTATTTATCAGTTTATCTTCTCTCTGTTCCCACTAAATATAAGCTAATAATACTATAATGTGAACACCTAGAATTATACCTGAAATTTATGTGCAAATGACATACGTTCCTATGAATTAATGAATGAAGTAAGTGTGTATAGAATTACTACTTTTGCAAACACTAAAGAATTGCTTATGAAGATAAAGGGGAGCTACCATTCAGTGAAACTGCTCTTTAGATTTTCTGAATGATTACATAATGATACCACTCATAAAAAACTATGGCACAAAAAGGAAAGGTCACTGTTGGGGAGGGAGAGAGCTGATAAGAATGCTTTTTGATATATTGACTGTAAGGTATCTATGAGATGTTTTATAGAGTGATTTTCAATAGGTTTTTAGAAGGAGCAGTTGGACCTCAAGGCATGATTTAGTCTTGAGAAGAAGATTTGTGCATCAGTGACATGTGGAGGAGGCTGGGGAGTGTATGTAAACACCAACAGAGAGGAGTGAAAGCTGGAATAGACAAAAACTGCTGACAGAATTCTGCAGACTCCCACTACATCAAGGCTAAGCAAAGAAGGCGTGGACAGAAGTTGAATGCTAGGGTATTATGTTTTTATGATATGTTCCAGATTTCTTTGCTTTAGTTGTACGTATTTATTGAATTTTAATGTCTAATTGTCATCCATTACCTACAAACATCAAAGCTATTTTTTTAATTCAACAAGTATTCACACACACACACACACACACACACACACACACAGAAAGAGATGTAGGTGGATTGTGAAGAGGAATGCGAATGGTTTTATTGGCTAATAAGAACTCTGAATCTTGTCATTTTGTCCTGTGTTTTTAAAATTTTTACTATGTCAGTTTTGATAAACATTTAAATCTCTCCTTCAGAATACTTAGGGATACAATTATTATAGAAATATGAAGAGGGGATGTATGAAATGTGTTTTTAACTTCAAAGCTATGGAAATAAATAAAAACTATTAACTAGGAGTATTTTAAGGCATTTTCTTTTTATGACCTTACTTTCTTTAGAATCAAATAGGAAATACACAGTGACAAAATGACACTCTGAAACCAGCTACAGATTCTTTTTTTTTTTCTATTATTAGTAGTTTCTAAAACTAGATCGAATTATTCAGGCCAAGGAGCTAAGTGATTATAATATCAGATAATATTCAAAAATTATATTGTCCATGAAATATTATAAAGAAAAGAATTTATTTCCTCTTCACATTTCCTGCTACCTATAGAAAATGGTGTTTTCTGGATTTTTTTTAACATATCTCTCTTCTTTTGTAATGCAGTTGATATTTTGTCCCTAAGATATATGTATGTATGTGTGGGCATTTTCCCAAAACATATTCAGAAAAAAATAATTACATATTGGCAAGGCATACAATGGTAGCAGAAAATGAAGGAAAAAAAATGAAGAAATAAACACATTATAGCAGAGCTCCTTCATTCAGGCAAATGTTATATAAATATTAGATTTAAGTCATAAGAAACTAACCTGGACTTTAATTCATCTGATATCTGTTTGAACACAGTTCTCAAACAACTCAAAGCCCAAGCCTAATCCAAAAGTAGTAGTGTTTTTAAAAGACAGTTACAATGCCAAGTCCCTATATATATATATACTAATATCCTGAAAGTGTCATGTATTATTTAAATGTCACCTTTTAAAAATACTACTAGATGTCTATTATGGGGTGCATTCCTCATGAAACAGAAGAGATAAGGAAGTTCAACTTGAGCTTAGGAGAATGTCAATCACTGAGTTTCACTTTAGAGATCAAGAAATCAGGGCAGGTAGCTTATTAGTAAGAGAAATAGAAACCTGGTTTCCAGCACTATGTAGAGATGGCCTGTATAACTAGGGGAAATATTTGCATTATCAATCCCATCAACATCTATTAAAATAAAATGTCTTTACCTGACTTTGATAGAATCAATTACTCTGGATATAAATTTTTTGTTGAGTACTTAGAGTTCATGAGACATTGTATTTGCAACACTAGAGCACATTATATAACTTGTTTATTACTATAGAAATGTTAAGGGAATATTACATTTTATAAATACGGAAAAAAGGCATAAAGAGAAAGAATCTTGAAGGTCACATGGCTTATAGGAGAAAATTTGGACAAGGTCTTCTGATACTTTGCCATATAATGCTCATATTATGTTTTATAGTTGTGTGTTTCTTTGTTGAAATTGACTAATAACAGAAAGCTATTATGGAATTCCTAATAAAGTGGAGGGTTGATATGTCAAGGGATATTTTATTAGTATTTTTCTTGGCCATTCCATGGTCACTTTAATTATCTAATATATTAAAAAGTATGATAATATAGTGAATACTTTGTTTTTCCATTCCTTTTATTGATATGCTGTATAATTTTTTGACAATAAATTACTCAGTCTTGGGTATTTCTTTGTAACAATGCAAGAATAGCCCAACACATTTCCTCTGACTGTGTAGTTTCAAATGAGATCAGGCTTGTTAAGAGTGGTATAGCCACAGACTGACTATGGTATAGTCACAGGCTATATTCAAATGGCATGTCTTCAAGCTCAATTTTTTTCTTCTGCTTGATTAATTCTGCTATTAAAAGACACTAATGTATTCTTCAGTATCCCTCTTGCATTTTTCAACTCCAGAGTCTTTGCCTAATTATTTTAATCTGTTTGTTAAATTTAACTGTTATGATTCTGAGTACTTTCTCTGTGTTATCATAAATTTCATTAAACTTTCACCAAACAGCTGTTTTGAATTCTCTGAAAGACTGCATACTTTTATCTTTACAGAATTGGTCCCTGGTGCTTTATTTAGTTTGTTTGGGGAGGTCACGTTTTCCTGGATGGTCTTAATGCTTATAGATGTTTGTTGGCATCTGAACCTTAAATAGGTATTTACTTTAGTCTTTGCAATCTATTACTGTATGTACTCATCCTTCTTGAAAAGACTTTTCAGGTATTCAAAGGGACTTTTGTGTTGTAATCTAAGTTTTAGGTCTCTGCAATCATATATGCATTAGGAGCAGCCCATGCCCAGTACCCTGTGACTTTTGCAGACCCATAGAATTACAATCTTTGTGGTCTTGAATAATAGCCAAAAGAATTACTTGAATTACCAGGCATAGACTCTTGATCCTGTCACTTACTTTCTTCCAAACAACGGAGTCTCTCTCTCACTCTCTCTCTTTCTGTCTCTCTCTCTCTCTGTCTGTCTGTCTCTCTCTCTCTTTTGAACTTCCTGGAGCTGAGGGAAGGTTAAAATAAACACCCCTATGGCCACCACTACTGGGAATATGCTGTGGTGGCAGATTCTCCCTGGGTCCTGGGTGAGTCCAGGGATGCCATCCGGGAACCAGGTCCTGGAGTCAGAAACGTTAGGAATCTACCTGACACTCTATTGTATTGCAGCTGAGCTGGTGCTCAAGCCACAAAGAAAAGTTTCCCCCACACTTCTCTCCCTTTTTCACAGGTAGAAGAGTCTCTCTCCTTGGCCACCACCACCGCAGGCTCATGGGAAGTACCGCCAGATTACCATTGACATTCACTCAAAGCCAAGGGCTTTTCAATCAGCTTGTAGTGAATGCTGCCAGGCCTGTGACTCACCTTTCAGAGCAGTAGGCTCTTCTCTGGTCCAGAACAGTTCCATAAATGCCATCCAAGGAACAAGACCTGGTATTGGTGACCCTAAGAGCCTGCACGTTCATGAATTTAAAGACTTATTATTGTTAAGATGTGAACTTTTCCCATCTTCATCTGTAGATTGAAGGTAATTGTATTCAAAATACTATTAAGAGGCTGAGTGCAGTGGCTCACACCTAAACTTACATTCAGCTATGATCACACCACTGCAGTTCAGTCTGGGTTACAGGACTCTCTCTCTCAAAAAGAAAAAGAAATCAAAATATTTTGAAGATATTTCCTTGGGCCTGGAAAACTTTCTTACCAAAAGATACTCTTCACAATTTGTGTTGGGATTATTGCATTGTGTGGAAGTAAATTTTACTGTTCCAACCCATGTTTGTCTTTCTTCTACTTTTGCATGTGTGTCATATGGCACCTGGCCAACTCCATTGCTATATTTATCCCCTGCATGTAGGCCATGGGGGTCTTTCTGCTGCATCACAAGAGGTGTGTGTAAAAGCCAATTATTGTGTATCCGCTTCCAGGAAGAACCTGATGGCCAGGGGACACCAAAGACCACTACTAAAGTTGATCTTGTTCCATTTCTTCTCTATGTAAGTAAAGTTTGTTACATCCATAGATGATCTATGTCATGCTTTTCTTGGTAATTCTGATATTAAGATGATAAATAAATCTCCAGAAAACCACCCTAATGAAATTGAGACATATGATTTACTTGACAGAGAATTAAGAATTACCATTATAAAAGTACTCAACAATGTCATGAGCACATGCATGAAAACATTGAAAATTTCAGCAAAGAGAATATATGTAATTGTACCAAACAGGAATTAAGAATCTTAAAAACACAATAATTAAACAGAAAAATTAACTAGTAGGGTTCAACAAAAGATTTTATAAAGCAGAAAAAAAGAATTAGTGAACTTGAAGACAAGTCACTGGAAATTATTCAGAGAAACAAAAAGAAAAATAATGAAAAAGAGTAAAGGAAGACTAAGAGGCTTATGTGACACCATCGGATGGATCCAACATATGCATTATGGGTGTCTCAGAAGAAGAAGAGAAAGAGAAATGGGAAAACTTAATCAAAGAAATAGTGGCTGAACAATTTCTAATCTTGGAAAGGAAATGGACATCTGATCCCTGAATCCCAAGAGTACACATATGATAATCACAAAAAAATCCACACTGAGACAAATTCTCAAAATCAAAGATAAAAAGAGTATTTTGAAAGCATAAAGAGTAAGATGAGTTGTCATGCAGATGGTCACATAATATAAGTCTATCAATTTTAGTGAATTTCTGAGCAGAAATATTTCAGATCAGAAGGAAGGTGAATGAACAGGTCAGGCATGGTGGCTCAAGCCTGTAATTCCAAGTGAAGCTAAGGCAGGCAGATTGCCTGAGCTTAGGAGTTTGAGAAGAGCTTGGGCAACATGATGAAACTCTGATTTGACAAAAAATACAAACCTTAACCATGTGTGGTGGCACAAGCCTGTAGTTTTAGCTACTCAGGAGGCTGAGTTGGGAGAACTGTTAACCCAGGAGGTTGGGGTTTCAGTAAGCCAAGATAATGCCACTGCACTTCAGCCTGGACCACAGAGCATGATCCTGTCTAAAAAAAAACAAAAACAAAAAGAAAGTGGAATGGTAAATGATTTAGCAAAGCGCTGAAAGGAAAACAAAAACTGACAACCAAGCATACTACACCTAACAAGGCTATCTTTCAGAAATGAAGGAGAGTTAAGGATTTTCCCAGACAAACACAAGGGGTAATTTATCACCACTAAATCTACCTTACAAGAAATGCTAAAGAAAGTTCCTCAAGTTGAAAAAATATATATATTCTGAACAGCAATATGAAAGCACATGAAAATATAAAAATCATTAGTGAAGGTAAAATATAGACAAGTACAGCATATTGTAATCCTGTAAATGATGGGTAAATTATGTTTAATTATAGTATAAAAATTAAAAAACCAAGGCAGCAAAAATAACTAAAACTATAAAATTATAATGTAACAATATACAAATATATGTTATGACATCTATAAAAATGTGTGTGGAGAGGGAGAAATAAAAGAATAATTTTAGTATGCCATTGTAATTAAGCTGGTGTAATTCTAGTTAAGTTGTTATCAACTTAAAGTAGACTCTTATAACTACAAGTTGTTTTATGTAAGTCCCAGGGCAACTAGAATGAAAATGGCTCAGAAGATACAAAAAGAGAAAAAGGAAGTAATCAAAGCACATCAATACAAACAAACAAAAATCAATGAAAAGCAAAGGAAGACAGCAAAAGGGAAAAATAAAAGAAACTTAAAAGGATTGTAAGATACTACTATGGACAATTATAAGCCAAAAAAATGAATAACCTAGAAGCAAGGGACAAATTCCTAGAAATATATGTGGAGAAGAAAATAAGTGATTCCTTTCTTCTCCATCGTAAGGGTCAGAGTTGACCATAACAAAAGGCAGGTTAATAAGAGAAAAGCATAACAAATTTATTTGATCATAGTTTTATGTGACACAGGAGGCTTCAGAATGAAAACCCAAAGATATAGGGGAAAGTATCTGATTTTATGCTTAGGTCCAATGAAGCAGGGACAGCCATGTAGAATGTGACTCTATAAAAAAGCTATGATCTAACGGTAATGTGATTCACCCCTCCACAAAACACTAGTTTGGATTGCATGGGTCCACGTATATGCAGATTTTTTTCAATAAGATTTACACAGAGTGTTCCTACCTCTTATGCCTTGCATTTTACCTCCTTCACTTCTTCTGCCTCTGCCACCCTGAGTCAGCAAGATCAGTCTCTCCCCTTTCTTCATCTTCTCAACCTTCCCAATATGAAAATGATGAAACTGAATGCCTTTATGATAATCCACTTCCATTTAATTTACAATAAATATATTGTAAATTATTTCTCTTCCTTGTGGTTTTCTTAATAACATTTTCTTTCCTCTAGCTTACTTTATAGTAAGAATACAGTACACAATACATATATTAAATATGTGTTAATCAACGGTTTATGTTATTGGTAAGGCTTCTTATCAACAGTAGGCTAATAGTTAAATTTGGGGGTACTCAATAGTTATATGCAGATATTTGCATGGTCGGTCCGCAACCCTGACCCACACATTGTTCAAAGCTAAACTGCAGATGGAGCTGGAAAACCGAGTAGAGACTGTCTGTTCAGATTCTTCTTAGCCTCTCTGTTACAGCATTTCTTTGTTATGGATACAGGATAGGAAACTTCTGGAATTAGGGTCTTAATTTCTTTATAGTAAGCTGTTACAAGGAAAAGTGAAAGAAGGTTCCAGTAATATTTTTAGGCTTATTGTTTGCTTTGGGGAAAAGGGGTTATGGTTTCTATGACCTGCCTTGGAGAAGAGGGATTGTAGTTTCTATGGCTTGCCACAGGGAAGAATGAGGGTTAGGAGACTAGAGGACAGGATAAGGTCAGAGAGAAACTACTTTTAAGGATGCTTCTTAGGCTTTCACTTTGGGGTATTATTTTTGAATTCCCAACACATTCAACCTACCTAGATTGAATCATGAAGAAACAGAAAATTAGAACAAAGCTATAACTCTTAAGAACATTGTAACAGTAATGAAAATCGTACCAAGAAAAGAAAGCTCAGGACCAGATGGATCCATTGGTAAATTCTACTAAACATTTAAAGAAGGGAGAAATGCCAGTTGCAGGTGACAGGGAGATGGAGGAAGCAAACCACCTGGCCAAGTATGTACCTATCCAACAATCCTGCATGATCAGCACATGTATCCCAGAACCTAAAGTACAATTTTTTTAAAAAAAAGAAGGAATAATACCAGGATTTCTCATTCACTTCCAAAAAGTTAAAGAAAAGTGAACACTCTCATACTCCTTTTATGAGGCTAGAATTGCTGTCATATCAAAGCCAGATAAAAACACTACAAGAAAAGGAAACTACTGGCCAATATCTTTGAGAAATATAGTTTAAAAATTTCTCAACAAAATACCAGCAAACCAAGTTCAAAAAAATAATAAAAGGATTATAAACTGTAATCAAGTAGAATTTATCCTTGAGCTACAAAGATGGTGTCTTATTTAGTTTGGGCTGCTATAACAGAATATCGTAGGCTAGGCTACCTCAAATATGCAGTTCATAACAGATGAGTCAACTTGAAAATCAACTAAAATCAGTTACACCACATTAACAATATGAAAGATAAAAACCACATAATAATCTCAATAGGTGCAGAAAAAGCATTTAACAAAGTTCAACACCTTTCATTATTTAAAAACTCTCAACAAATTAGAAACAGAAATATATTTTCTTAGCATAATGAAGGCCCTATATGAAAATCTCACACAGCTAACATCATATAGAAGGGTGAAAGACTCAAAGCTTTTCCTCTAAAATTAGGAACAAGGAAAGTTGGTCCACTGTTACTACTTCTATTCAATATAGTACTAGCCAGAGCAGTTAAGCAAGATAAAGACATAAAAGGCATCCAAATAAAAAATAATATTATCTCTGTTTGCTGATGACATGATTTTATATGTAGAAACTCTAAAGATTCTAACAAAATAGTATCAGAACCTAATACATGAATGCAGCAAAGTTGCAGGAAACAAAGTAACATTAAAAAGTCAGGTGTAGTACTGTGTACTAACAACAAATTATCCAAAAAGATAATGAAGAAAATAATTTCATTTACAGTAGTCTCAAAAATAATAAATTGCTCCGGAATGAACTTAGGGAGGAAAGTGAAATATATATATACTGAAAACTTTAAAACATTGATGAAAGAAACTTAAAGAGATGTAAAGTTTATGGATTAGAATATTTAATATTGCTTAAATGTCCATGCTATCCAAAGCTATCTACAGATTCAAGACAATCCCAATCAAAATCCCAATAAAATTAATCCATAAATTCATATGGAACCACAAAGATGCTTTAATAGAGTTGCCAAAACAATCTTAAGAAAAAACAACAAGTATGGAGGTGTCACACTGTGTTTTCAAAATGTACTGCAAAGGTGAAGTAATTAAAATACACATCCAGGCATAAAGACAGACAGACAGACTGATGGAACAGAGTACAGAGCCCAAAGTAAACTCATCCACATATAATAAACAGATACAAATGGGTGCCAAGAATACATAATGAAGAAAAGATAGTTTTTTGCATAAATGGTGTTCAGATAAGTGGACATCTACATGGGAATGAATGAAATTGGACCCTTATCTTACCCCATACACAAACATCAACTGAAAATGAAGATATGTCTTAAACCTGTGACCTAAAACTGTAAAACTTCTATAAGTAAATAGAGAAGTCAAGTACAGGGCTTATGCCTGTGATGTCAGCACATTGGGAGACAGACATGGGAGGATTACATGAGTCTGAGAGTTTGAGAATAGCCTGGGCAACATAGGGAAACCTTGTCTTTATTGAAAAAAAATAATAATAATCTCTGGGTGTGACGGCCTATGTCTGTGGTCCTAACTATTCAGAAGATTGAGATGGAAGGATCACTTGAGCCCAGAGAGGGTGTGGCTGTGGTGAGCTATGATCACATGACTGTACTCCAGGCTGGGTGACAGAGCAGGACCCTCTCTCAAAAATTAAAAAAAAGAAAATGGGGAAAACCTTCATAGCATTGATCTTGACAATGATTTCCTGTATATGACACTAAAAGCACAGGCAACAGGCAAGCCAAAAATAGACAGGAACAGATGGGACTACATCAGACTAAAAAAATTCTGCACATCGAAGCAAAAAATCAACAGAATAAAAAGGCAACCTTAGGAATTGAAGAAAATGTTTGTAAACCATATGTCTGATAAGTTTTAATATTATAAAATATATAAGGAACTCTTTCAACTCAAAAGCCAAAAAAAAAATTAAAAATTCGGCAAATAACTTGAATAGACATTTATACAAAGAACATATAAAAATGGCCAACTGGAATATGAAAAAATGCTCGATATCACTCATCATCATGGAAATGTAAATCAAAATTACAATGATATCTAACCTCACACCTGTTAGGATGGTGATTGGAAACAAACCAAGACAAACTATAAGAAATATTGGTAGAGAAATTGAAAACTTTGTACACTGTTGATGGGAATTTAAAATGGTATGGCTGCTATAGAAAGTAATAAGGAGTTTTCACCATAAATTACAAATAGAAATACCATATAATCCAGCAATTCTCCATCTGGGTATTAATACAAAAGAATCAAAATCAGGAGTTCAAAGAGAGAGTTCCATGTTCAGTGCAGTGACCTATTTACTTGATTAATCATGATTAGCCAAGATATGAAAACAACTTTAATGTCCCTGGATTAATTAACAGAAAAAATGAAATATAATTTACTTTTAAGAAAGAAGGAAATCCTGCTGCATGTGCCAACACAGAAGATATTATGCTAACAGAAATATGCTAGTTACAGGACAAATGCTGCTGAATTCCATTTCTATAAAACAAATATTCAAACACACAGAAGCAAAAAGTAGAATGGTGGTTACCAGGGGCTGGGGGAGTTGGAAATAGGAATTTGCTATTCAATGGGTAAAAAGCTTTAGTTATGCAAGATGACTGAATTCTATAAGCCTACTATACAATATTGTGCCTAAAGTTATCAATATCATATTATACACAAAAATGTGTTAAGGGGTTAGATGTCATATTAAATGTTCTTACCATAGCAACAACCAAAAAACCAACTAGGATTATGTACAATAAAAAGACGATTGGGAAAAAAAATAAGAGTTACAAAGTTTGTTAAGATGCTAATAATAGGAACCATTTGAAAAAATATATTTTCTGGGTAAACTAAAGTGGAAAAGGCAGTAGGAATGTTGGTAACAAATTTATCTCTCTACCTATGAATAATTTAGGACCAGAATTAGAATCATGTTTGTAGTCATGGAAAAGAATACACATGGGAAATTATTAGTGTTAAAATTTTCAGAAGTAATATATAACTAGAAAATAAAGATAACTCCAATGTTTTCAGCATAGAGTGGTAGAAGAAAGGTAGATATAGCTTTCATTATTTAGAAACTATAATCCTGTAATAATCCTCATATATGAACAAAGAGAAATGCAATTAATTTCAGATTATTTCAGCATCGGTGATTACTGGATAGCTTCCAGATTAAACAGTTTAATTGTTTCACTTTCCAAATAATGAAAATCCAAACAGTTTGATGAATAAAAAATGGCTATTGATTTTCTACTTAATGATCTTATTTAATTGGTCACAATGTATACATGCTTTAAGTCTAAGACAATGTGAAAACTTTGTAGAAATCCTACAATCAAAAAATAACTCATAATTTACAATGCTTATTTTTTCACTGTCAAAACAATGCTTTTTTTACAGTCAAAACAATGCTTATTTTTTCACTGTCAAAAATAGAAAGACCATTTTGAAATTAAATCTATGTCAAAAATAGTAATGCATGCACTAAAGCAGTTAGGTGAGGGCAATTCCATTAAGTTTTATGAGTGCTTTCGGCATTTAGGACTGTGATGGATGCTCAGTGTAACACCTATCATAGGTCTTCAGGGAGTAAACAGTATAACAATTTGTTAATCAATGTTCTTTTGTGTAACAAATAGTTTTCGTTAGAAGATACTTCTTAGTTTATTTTACTCGTGTAGGAAAGTTCTAAATTGTTGGTACTTTTGGAATGTACACACTTGAGAATACTCAGTATTAACCATGAGCATATAGGGAAACATAGCTTAACTCCATTTACATTCCAATAAATGCCAGAGGCCAACATTACTGCCAGTCTCCTTTCAGGAGAATCATTTCACTTTTAAAACTCACTTACTCACTTTTCCCTATTGTTGCTGAGGCCTATGAAAATTTCCAAAGTCCTTTAGGGGGAAAAATAAAGATGGATTTTAAAAATCCATATGCATGTGGGTATTCTACAGTGGATTAGGAAAGGAGAATAATCGTACTTGTAAATTGCAAATGGTGTATTGGGGGAAAAACAGACAGAAAAATTCTTGAGATTAAATCAAGAAAATGATCAGGACTTGGAAATGACTTTGGGGATTTAAATCAGTAAAGCTCTGTATCTACACATTGTCAGTCTGTAACTTCTTTATTTTCCTGTCTCAAACATTAACCCCTGCCAACTTTGAAGTAACCAAGTTCCAACACCAGTGACCAGCAATACAAGGGAAAAAAAGGAAAAACATATTTTCTACATTACAATGCTGAATTTCTTAATGTAATTTTGAGAAATTTTATAGTTAACCTCTCTATAAATTAATATTATTAGTAGTTAAGAATATGGAGTCAGATATCTTGAATCTTTACAAGAGAACTTCAGCAATTTCTAACTGTAATCATGAACAAATTGTTCAATCTTTTAAAAATCCAGTTTTCTCCTTCATGAAACTCAGATAATAACAGCACCTTCTTCATAGAAGGGAGGTGGTGGGACTTAACTCTGGAGTTTGATTTTGGATACCAGACCAAACTGAGGACTAGTGGAGGAGGTAGAAGCAGCTTACCATAAGATACACCACCAGTGTGCCATGTCAGGTGGCCTGTGCCATGGCAACCGCTGGGAGTTACCACCCCTTTCCATGGCAATGACCTGAGAATCCAAAAGTTAACTCTCTTTTCCTAGAAATTTCTGCATAAAATCCTCCTTAATCTGCATGTAATTAAAGTAGATACAAGTATGACTGCAAAACTGCCCTGAGCTGTTGCTCTCTACCTATGGGGTAGCCCTGCTCTGCAGGAGCAGTCATGGAGCTGTAACACCACGGGAGCTGCAATGCTGCTGCTTCAGTAAAGTTGTTTTCTTTTACCTCTGGCTTGCCCTTGAATTATTTCTTGGGCAAAGGCAAGATCCCACCTGGGCTAAGTCTTACTTTAGGGTTCAACTGCCCTGCTTCAGAATCACTGGGAGGATCAAAATAAATAACTGATATAAAGTATTTATCACAGAGATTGCCATGTACTAAATAGTTAATATATGTTAGTTGTTAACATTCTCATATTGCTTGGAATTACTTGGACATCTAAAACCATTTAAAATGCAACTGAACTTTTAGAATGTGACAATTCATATGCTGTCATAATGTTTTCATTGTTATATTGTAATAGTGTTTTTAGAGTTCTGAGAAGGAAGAAGTATGAATTAATACTGATGTATTAGGTAGGTGTAATATATATTGTAGAACATTTTCATAGCGATCTCATGTTTAGTATATCACAGCATTTTCGTAATAGCATGGCACACTTGCTAGGTCAGGTACATTATCACATATCTGTTTGGCTATGTAAGTAGCAGGGAGGCACCTAAAATACAGACAACAGCAATTACACATGATCATTCAGTGTGTTATTGGCACAGTATCTTCTGATCATCTTTGACTGCTGAACTAATAACCAGGCTGATTAATTATCATCATTCTCATAATTGTATAACCCATTCAGAGACCAGTGAACAATTTCTGAGATAAATTGTGTTTTTTGTATGCAACAGATTAAAACACAGAGACAGCAATTTTGATAGTGTTTCAGGTCAGTTAGGTAGCCTTGTTATGTGACCGCACCAGGGCAGAGGGAGCCTGCACTGGTGATGGCTGCACAACACTGTTCATGACTTGTTGGCTCCTGTTCACTGATGTAGGAAACCTTACCAACCAGGTCCGTTGAATCATATTTTCAGATTCAGCTGGTAAAATCATAGACTGCCACACATTACCTGATCATCTGATCAAGTAGCATGAAATAGTCCAGGCTGTGTTTTGCAGGGTGGAGGGCACAGGTGCACAGACCAGCCTGCACTTCTGTGATAAAACAAATGCTGAGGTCATTGCCTAGAATTAAGGGTCCTGCCTCTGCTAATGGGTGCTGGGATTAATTTGTAAGCTTTCTGTTGCTGCTAATAGTTCCTTATTTGGGAAATATTCAGTTGAGATATTAATACATTTGTTTTGAAACAAACATCCTTAACTGTATTAACTGTGTAACAAAACTTTCTTCCTCTATAAAATATAAATATTAACCCTGCAAATTATTTATCAAGATAAAGCTTAATTTGGTAATTTAAAAATATAAACACAATTTGATGTGTTTTTTTCCATTTTTAGCTAATGAGAGTAGACAAGTCATTTTACTTCTTTGAATCTCAATTTCCTCTATAAAACAGATATGTGGAAGAATAACATGTAGACATATTTCATAAATGGAAAATAACTACTTTCATTTAATATTAATAAAGAATGAGTTAAATGCCTTAATCTAAAGAAAGATTATTTATTCTCAGGACAAGAACTATTTTTTCACTGATTTTATTTATTTTCTACAACATTACCGTGTTAAAGGGAGGTTTAACTTGTTCAGAATCATTGTAATGTGCAAATGGTATTAAAAAGAAAGACATTATCTGTGAGTGAATTTATATTTCTTCTATTTATTATTTCAAAGTGATATTTCTTATCCTTCTTGCTTTTCATGGAACCATTTTTGTATGCAAAACATTTACTGGGCTGTCACATTTTTAGGATATTTCCATGTCTTATTTATTATCTACATGTTTTTTAAAATATGCTATTCTAGACTGCTCTGTAGAGCTGAACTGTGGAGTCATTTAGTAGAAACAGCTTTCCACAATTGACTAACTGAGGCAAGAGAGGCTAAACAAGATCACTCAGCTGTTCTAAATGAATCTGCTTAATTCACTAACTAGTTTAGTGATCCATGTGCTTTTCATGAGATCATTGCTTCACATAATGACACATAGTTAGAAAATGGTGCCAAATATATGATAGATTGATCTTGCCTTTAAGGCACTTTCACATTCCTTTTCATTTGAAGTCCTGGACTTCCAGTCTCAACTGAAATGCGTCAAAATATTCATTTGGGGGAGAAGGATCAGTAAGTTTTCTGACATCAAGCAGAGAGAATTTCTTTAGTAGTTCTTAGCTTTCATGTTGCCTTTATCTTCTACACTTAACAAAATCTCCCCAATAACTAGATACCTAAAGAAAGACAGAAAAAATTATCACCAAATTACATCACTTGATTTTGACATTTCATAACAAGTTAAGGGATAGCTATTTAGTTACAGTCCGTATCATGTGTTTTTACCATGTGCTAGAAATTACTTATATTCAGCAGGAATTCTGTGAAGCAGTGTGCTTAAATTGGGAAAATAAATACATATTTCTGTATTTCTATTTTTATAACAGTTTCTCTTCTCAGAAACTTTATTGCAATGTTCAGGTGCTGCATTCATTTTCTGTATTCTGAAATTGTTTTTATGATACAACCTCCTTATTAGACTAAAATATATTGGAGAGAGAAATGTGCCTTCTTCAGTTTTATTTCCCCATCACTGAATAAAATGTTTTCAATATTATCAGTACATAAAAAAGACTTTTTCAGTTAAACCACTGATGGGTTAAATAGTCTCATCTGAACAGAGGACCCTGACATCTCCATATACACTCCCATACCTGAACCCACACCAATTACCTGGTAAATGGTGCCTACTGAATATCATATTGTATGACTAATTTCAACATATCTATCATTTCCCACAATATTTACTTTTCAATCCTGTATATACACTTTGAGTAGTCACTTACATTATCTTAGACACTATGCTTTAAAATAAGATTAAATTCTCTGTGTTACACTCCATTATAATCAGACAAATTTTTCACTTATGCTTTTCATTCATTCACTCATTAGTTTGTGAATTCTTCCACCACAAAATATTTGAGTGCCTGCTATATGACAGAGGAAATAGCACATGCAAAAGTCGTGTTACATGGATATGCATGATATATTTAAAAAGCTGAAAAAGAACAAGGATGGCCAAACTCAGAATAGGAATATGATTGTGAAGTGAACTTTGAGAACTTGTTCAGGGCCTAGCCCTCCCGGGAATTATAGGATATATTAAATATTTATAATACATTCTGCAGGAACTATTAATGACTTTGTCCTCTATTTTAGAGCAAGGATGTGAGTATGTTGGATTTAATTTGTAAAGATCTCTCTGGCTCTCTGTTCAGAAAATACTGGTCAAAGAGTTTGTTGCACAAAACATGCACCAAAAAAATTTAGGAGATTATTATTTGTCATCAAATGATGGCAGTAGAGTAGGGTGGTGATGGTAGTGAGTCCCTGAAGTAGCGATTAACTACAAAGAGGGTCAGAATAAAAGAATACACCAAAAAGCATTTGATTACTTCTTTTCTGTTAGATATTTGGGTTGTTTTCAGATTTCTCATCATTTCTCTAGCTACATAAACCTTTGACAGACCCCAATCTTTGATAACTTTCTTAGGATGAACTCATATAAGTTAAATTACTGGTAAAGTATATTGATATTTTTAATATACGTGGGCATATTTTGACTGTCTTCCAAAAAGTGTGTGATAATGTGCATTTGCTTTAATTGAGTAAGAAAATGTGTCACAATATTACATGTCCATTTTGTCAAGCTTTAAATCTTTGCCAAGTTTGTAGGTTAAAAATAATTATTTTAATATACCTTTATAAATATATTTTGAGAGCTGTTTTCTTGAATTGTCATTTTATAATATTAACCAAATATCTGTCTTATTTGTGACTTTTTTCTAGATGTTCATTTGTCTTTTGATTTTGTTCACATTATTTTTCATGTACACTGTTAATTCCTAACTCAAATCTTTTCCTTTCAATGAACTTTAACTAACTTTGCTACTCTATGTTGTGATATAACTGACCCTTTTATCATTCTCTCCTTTTTCTCTATAACCGTTACTATCATTTAAAATAGTACATAATTATATGTATATTCTAAAATACATGTAAGAGCAATGATCTTTGTCCAGTTTATTCATCAAAGTGTCCCATATATTCAGAAAAACACATAAATGTTGATTAATAAATATTTGTTAGTTGAATATTAAATTTTATTTAAAACCTTTTTTCTTATATTTTCTTTTGCTATAGGTGTCAATGAACATTTCACTTCATCTATGAATCTGACAAATATTTATATTTTAATTGTTGTGAGCACATATTATTATTTTAGTTCCATTATGGTGATAGAAACTCTCTCTCTCTCTCTTATGGTTAGTCTTGTGAACTTTGTTCATTAGACAAATTATTGCTTAATTGTCCATTAGATAACATTAAGAATGGTATTTGCATAGTATTAAAAATCCCTCAAGTTTTGATTGGAGTAATGGCATATTTGTTAATTCAGTTAATTCATAAAATTTTCAACACCAGACTTTTACAGAGGATAGTGGAATAAAGCATTTGAGTTAGACCCTAATCTCATAGACAAATTTTCACAGCTTCACAATTTTACAAAAAAGTAAATAGAAAAATAAATACTTAAACATTAGAAACAAAAGCTTAAAACTTGAAAACTAAACTTTAAAATGTACAGACACATTGATACCCACTAGAATCTTTGCAATAGTATGACCAGTAAAATAATATGGGCATAGTCACACTTCGATTAAGCACAGATTAAGTCTGTTTTGACTGCAGTAGAGAACTTTCCTATAACCAGAACAGAGATTCTCAGCTTCTTCTAAATAATAACTATACTAATACCCCAATAAATTAGAGAATAATATCAGAGCCACATTGTTATTGTTCACATAAATTATTTATAAGTGTTGCCAATTTGGTTAATAGAACTAAAGTTATATAAATATGAAGTATGCTTTACGGATATAAATAGAAGCTAGACATGCTTTCAATACATTTTATTCCTTAAAATCTTTCAGTGTCTTCCCATTTTTCTTAAAAAGTTATCAGCATGGCCTACTGGGGTTAGTATTATTTAGCCTCTGAGTACTTCTTCAACCTTCTTTGATATTACTGTCCCCTTTGATCACCACTATCTAGACAAATTGTTCTCTTGGATTTTTCCTTACCTATAGTGAACACTTTCTAAATCCAGTGCCTTTACACTTGTTCTTCAGTGAGGTTTTCTTAGCCGTTATATCAAAAGTTGCCCAATCCTCAAACTTCTAGTTACTAACTCTTCATCATTTACCCTTGGTATTTTCTTCATCATACTGACCATAATCTGACATTATCATGTTTATTTAAGTGAGAAAACTTCATGAAGTCTAGTAAATTCTTTGGAATTATTAAATAATCTGATATCTTAGCCCTAATTAATAATTTATCCAATATTCTAGAGGTGGAACATTCAGGGTGTTTTTTAAATGTCTTGTTAACATATGGACATAAGTGTGGCTAAGATGTCAATTCCATTTTTTTTTTTGTCTTTCTGAGTGGCTTTTTGTTTCTACTTCTAATCTCATGTAGTTTCCTAATGCCATGGCTCTCATTCAAACTCATTAAAATAAGGAATCAAAATTGTTAGGCAAAGCTCTCACATCAGCTTTTTCTTTGGTGCACAATGGAGTCTACGATTGTGTGCCCTTGCATCAAATGTTCTATCTTTTAAACAAGCAGTCATGGCCACATTAGGAAACAATATATTAAAACTTCCCACTCAACTAAACACTGCATGTTCTCACTCATAGGTGGGTGTTGAACAATGAGAACACATGGACACAG
>CAUYQU010061704.1:0-11880 GCA_963574635.1 Cheracebus regulus
AGGGAGACCACGTCTCCATAACAAATACAAAAATTAGCTGGGTGTGGGAGTGCATGCCTATAGTCCCAGCTACTCTGGAGGTGATGTGGGAGGGTGACTTGAGCCCAGAAGATTGAGGCTGCAGTAAGTCTTGATTGGACCACTGCATTCCTGCCAGGGCAACAGAGTAAGAGCCCAACAGGAAAGAGAAAGAAAGAAAAGAAAGAAAAAGAAAAGAAAAGAAAGAGAAAGAGAGAGAGGGAGGGAGGGAA
Source organism: Cheracebus regulus (assembly GCA_963574635.1). Taxonomy (NCBI): domain Eukaryota; kingdom Metazoa; phylum Chordata; class Mammalia; order Primates; family Pitheciidae; genus Cheracebus; species Cheracebus regulus. The sequence continues at coordinate 252 of CAUYQU010061704.1, forward strand.
AGGAAGGAAGGAAGGAGGGAGGGAGGGAGGGAGGAAGGAAGGAAGGAAGGAAAAGAAAGAACCAGCATCCAGCATGGAACTAAGCAAAACTAATTCACTGAAACACACACACATGTACGCAGAGAGAGAGAGCAGCAGAGACAGAGAAAGATTACATGTCAGTTGATAAGCCAACAAGCAAAAGGACAATTCAAACAGACCCTACATTATTTCCCAAAAGTTAAATAAGCAGCAATATGTAGTGGTTTGACACTCATCCAGACTGCATAGATTCCATTTTAGTTTTGCAGTTTATTGGCTGAATAACCTGGAAGATTGCTTTCATTTCTATGTTTCAGTTTTCTTATTGGCGAAATGAGGAAGATAATAATAGGTTCTTAATAAGAAGTAAATGATTTGCTAAAAGTAAAGTGCTTGGGGCAGTAGCCAGTAAATATTACATCCGATATAAATGTAAGCACATACTATTATTATTATCATCTTTAAAATAAAAGCTCAAAATAAAAATAAGGATTAAAAAGCCATGATATGACAATAAAAGGCTGAAATTAGGATAACTGAATTTAGAAAAGAAATACTAAAAAACTCAAAGTAAATAAATCACTGCAGAAATTATAAGCTGGGATGGCAAATACATAAATATTAGAAATACGTAAGGTTGACACTTTCTGGCATTAGAAAGCATTTTTAAAAAATCAAATAATTAAATTTTTTCATTGGTTAAATGCAAAGGCATTTAAAGTCTTTTCATGTTATATGTACGTATTTATGAAAAAATCGTACATTTTAGACACTTTTACCTTTCTTCAAATTATTACTTTAAATGCACACTTTGAGGCTTTTCTTTTCAATGTTAATAAGCTCTTTTTCTCAACCTGCCTCAATTAAATGAAGTAAGAGCCAAGTCATAATCAATCAGTGGAGACACTAAATCATCATATTTTTAGGTCAAAGACTTCTCTTTTTCATTCATGACAGCTTATTAATATATTTAATTTTTACTTTACCTTTTTAGTTTGGATTTAAGACATAAACAGAAGCTGTAGCTCCCATCTTAACACCAATGCTTCCAATTAGGAAAATAAGACACTTCTAAGATTAAAAAAAAAAAAGATACCTTTTGTCTGGAGAAACATCATTAGTCCTGGCTGTTAACTCCTTTGAATAAAATTTATTTATTATTCTTAAACCATCTTTCAAAGGAATATTATGTATTTTATTGATAATATCTTATTTTGAGTTTTGTTTGAAAGAATTATCTGTTAATTAGTAAAATGATATAATAAAAGATAAATGGTTATTTTTGCCTAGTCTTTATCTCATTTAAATGTCTTTTTTCACATGTACATTTTAATTTTTAGAACATTATTTTATTTATACTTCTTCATAATGTTGTATAGTTAGTCTTAGACTCATATCTGAATTTAAACAACAATTTTAAAAGACTGTTAAGCTCATTTCAATGCATTATAAAAATGTGATGTTCTTGCTTTTAAGCAGCCTTACTTTAAAAATGTGATTAATGGAAAAAAATATACAACAAAAATACCTGAATTCTGGAAATAGATCATGGCTGTTATTTTCAAATAATGTGACATACTCTGCTTTTAATGTCTCTGTGTGTGTGAGTGTGAGTGTGTATGTGCTTTCAATATGAAAAGAACTGGGACTCTGAAAATGTGATTACTGACAAAAATATCTTTGTAAAACCTTGGACAATTTTTAGTACCCAAAAGAGATTTCACTGTTTATGAATTATCCTAGGTAGCACATAAGTTAAACATGTTTCCTGATTTTCAATGTAAATAAGAAAAAGTAAGGAGACAAAGCACATAAAATTCTTGAATATCAAATGAACCAGTGGGCAATATTGAGGAGAAATAATGTCTATGAGGGTAAGTACACTTGGGCTTAACAAGTAGTTATATAATTAAACCGTATCAGTCATCAACGAAAACTTTCTGGAGAAAGTGGAACTATGTGAATGAAAGAAAGGGAAAACATTCCTAGATCCCTTTCTCTTTTCTAGCTAGTATTTAAAATCAATGCGCATGGGTGAGATCACCCAGAGTGTGAACTGAGAAGAGTGAATTGGAAAGCAAAAAGAACCAATGAAACAACCAAGGTGAGACAGATTTTTAAAACAATGAACAAAGACAGTAAAGAAACTAACAGGAGTAATCAATAAAACAGGGCACGGATCAGAAAAAGCAGCACCTTGTCGGAAATGTATTGAAGCGAGAAAGCACTTGGAGCAAAGTGAAAACAGATATTTGAAAGGAGAAAGTGTTCCACTCATCAGGGGAGGGGAACATCACACACTGGGGCCTGTCGAGGTGTGGGGAGCTAGGGAGCTAGGGAAGAGATAGCATTAGGAGAAATACCTAAAGTAGCGGACAGTATTGTGGTTTGATGGGTGCAGCAAACCATGACACATGTATACCCATGTATAAACCTGCACATTCTGCACATGTATCCCAAAACTTAAAGTACAATTTTAAAAAAGAAAAGAAAGGAAAAAGAACAGAAAAGAAAGAAAAGAAAAGGAGCAAGTGTTCAACTCATCAATGCTACAAAGTTCAAGAACAGAAGTGTGCCTACTATTGGATAATTAGGAGTTCATTGGTGACCTTTTCCAAAGGAAAGGAGAATTGGAGGTATTTGTAGCCATATTTTAGTGTGATTAGCATTGATGAGTGTTGGTGATTAAAACTAGAAAAAGACAGTTCTTATAGATTATTTTTTCTAAAAATTTGGCTGTGAATGAAAGGGAGCCTCTGAGTATGAGGACAGGTAACATAACCTTGGAGTAAACATCGGGTCATAATAATGGTAATAAATAATTGTTCTGATCATCCTTTAACTCTCTTCAATATGACAGGAAGTGCTTGACTTTGCCTCATCTGCAACTGAAACTCTAGTCTTTGAGTATCATGGAGTCCACTCTTGTCTCCAGCATGTGTGCTAGTATAGTTCTCCTGGTTTTGATAGCACATGATTACTCTCCTGCTTTGGCTGCTTTTGCTGTTGCTGCCGTGTGCTGTTACCAATTTTTCTCAATTCAAATACATGTCAATTTCATCATAACTTAGGTCACTGAATCCCCTTTCCTCCTTCTAGTGTGTGTTGTCTTCTTCCACTTTTAAAAATTTCTGCTTTAACTGTGTCTCTCTGAAGTGGGAAAAAACATCTTTTCTTTGCATTGCTCTGTCTCTGTTGCATGGACAGAGTAGTTGAGATTTTTTTTCCTCTGACACTTGTGTTATGTTATTTTAACATAACACTTCTCTTTTCAGGCCTTGAAGTAAATAATAGAACTACAAGATACTCAGCAATACACACTCTGCTACTATGGGTGGGGCAGATTAACTTAGACAAGCAAGTTAGAAGTCATCTATGACCTTTGGAGTGCAGAATGAGAAGCAGATTGGAAATGACTGGATATGGATGGATTGAGAACATTTGTACCTTTCTCGGGTTTTGTTAAACAACTATATGTTATATGTCTATTGCTTTGGGAAGAAAATTAGGAAGCATGGATTTTCTCACTAAAATCCCCTACAGCACCTAAAACATTGTAGTAGATAGATACTCAATACACGTTTGAGACTCATTTACTCTAAAGATCCAAATATGATCATGACTGAATGGTCAAATTAAATATATAATTAAATATCCAGCCAATATGAAGTTACACTAAGTAAATCAAGGTGTACAAGTCCCAAAAACTTTATAAGAATTAAAGAATTATGATAAATACATACAATTTTATCTATCAATTAAAAAATTGTTTTTAAGAATTTCAGATCAACATTTGATGGGCTAAGACATTCTTAGTTTATTTTCATTAAAATACTGAAAGAAAATCTACTTATATTTTTAAATAAACATGAAATTAAATGTTTACTTTTTAAAACTTCTTATCATTATTCACTAAAGAAAATTAACTGTGTCATTATGTCTCATTAGTGGCCCATTTATGTAAAGTGACTGGTTGACTTTTCATTTTTAATCTTTGAAAATAATAATGAGTTAAAATTCTTTCCATCTCTAGATGCTTATAGTTATATGGAAATCATTTACAGAATCTGTTTTATGTTATTCTTTTTGAATAAAACATTAAATAAATATTATTCAGTAGTTTCTTCCTAAAACCTTTTTATATTACTATAAAATTCTTGTCCAGATGATTTATTCCTTGCTGATTAAAAATGAAGAAGACCATAAGTTTATTAATTGTTAGATTTATATGTGCAACATGAAAGTGAATAAATCAAATGTAAATTCCATGTTATATGCAAATTTATTTGATTTATATAATCTAGCAAATTTACCCAGGAAATGTAAAGGTATGCAGCACACAGGAAATAACATTTGCATTATAAATCAAGTTCCTATCTGAAACTTGCACACACACAAAAATATGTTTGCAGTCTCCAAATCATTTCATCCTACAAGTATACATAAATAGCTTTACAGTATGGAGAAAGCATTGAAGTTTCTTGAATGGAAGTTATTCATTTCAATTCACAAAACCAAAATAAATCTCATCCCCTATAAAGCCTTAAACCCTAGAATCTCAAATGTTCTTTAAAGCAAATATCTTGCATGAAATTCAAATCCTACATGGATGCACATATCCTCCAGTTGGACAGTATCCTTGTCTTCCTGGCATGACATGAAGTCCAGTGCTCTCAACATTTTATCTTAATTTTCATACTTTCTCCTCTCTGTGCATTAATTTTGTTCATATTAACTTTAGAAGTAGAGGTGATAATTCATTTTTTTTTAGATGACTTGTAGTTTATTGATAGCAAGCATTTTCATATTCTATAAAAATTAAACTATAAGACTTTCAGTCAAGAACAAGATTTATTGTTAGAAGACACTGAAATTATATTACATAACTTTATAGTCCTCCATCCAAAGGGTAGATTGCTATCACGATAACTATGTTAATAATATTTTTAAATTTTCCTATTAATAGTATAGCTTTATATTTAGAAGAATTAGTGAACAAAATAATTACCCATCTTGAGAACAGAGATTTTCTAACTGTCCTACATAAAATCTTTAGAAAAAAAATCAAAACTTTGTACAACAAATGAATTTAATAAGAAATTAATTGGGCCACGTTTCTACTTTTAAAAATCAAGTACATTTTAGTGAGTCTATGAAAACTTTCACCAAAAAAAAACAAATCCATAATTATGACGAATATACTAGTAAAACTGGCTCCCTATATTTTTTGGAAATATTTTCTGTTCTTATCAAGGATGCTTAATAGATATTAGAGAGAAATAACAAGAAAAATTAGTAACAAAATAATGGTAAAATATTTAATATGATCTTCTCTAGATAAGAAGTATTACTTATTTGTTAGTGACATGAATTCTTTCTGCACTAGCTTTGTCTTGGAAGATTCAATTTCCAAAGATTTTACATTAAGAAATATTTCAGAAAATGGCCAAACAGAAACAGCTCTGGAGGGCAGTTCGCAGCAAGAAGAATGCAGAGGGTGAGTGATCACCACATTTCCAAATGAGTTTTATTGCTCACAGACCAGGAGATTCCCCGGGCTAAAAAGCACCACGAGTTTCCAGTGTGGCTGTTTCAGCCGGCACTGTGGGTCTCTGCACAAAAACTTGCACAAATCCGGGTGGCCATTTCAGCAGGTGCCTGGAATGCCTGGGATACAGAGCCACCTATTCAACTGAAAAAGGGGGCTGAAACACGGAGCCAGGGGATCTGGCTCAGCAGGTCCCACCCCCAACAAAGACCAGGAATCTGAAACACTCTGGACTGAGAGTTTCGCAGCAAGCACAGCTGGGCCCAGGATGGTCCAGCTCAGTGGAGGAAAGGGCATCAGCCATTACTGAGGCAGTCCACCATCACCGAGGTAGTCCACTATCACTGAGGTAGTCCGCCATTACTGAGGCAATCTGCCTTTACTGAGGCAGTCTGCCATTACCGCTGCAGTCCACCATTACTGAGGCAGACCACCATTACCCAGGGAGTTCTAACTGTGCCTCTGTAAACAAAACTGCAAGGAAGTTCACACAGCAGCTGGGCAGAGGCCACAGCAGCTCAGAAATGCCTCTGCTGGCAGACTGTGGCTAGACTACCACCTTGCTGATCAGGGCATCTCTGTAAAAAGGCAGCAGCACATCAGGAACTTATAAATAAAGCCCCAACTTCCCAGGACAGAGAACCTGGGAAAAAAGGAGTTTATGAGTTCCACTGCAGCAGACTTAAACATAACTGCCCAGAAGCTCTGAACAGAACAGTGGAGCTCCCATCTCAGCACTTGAGCTACTATTAGGGACAGACTGTCTCCTTAAGCAGCTCCCTGACCCCTGTACATCCAAAGACACACCTTGTAAAGGAGAGCTCAGGTTGACATCTGGCAGGTACCCTTATGGGATGAAGATAGGAGAAGAAGAAATCAGTAGCAACCTTTACTATTCTGCTGCTCCCATAGGTGATGCCCAGGAAAGCAGGTTCTGGAGTGGACCTCCAGCAGTCCTACAGCAGAGGGGTCTGACAGTTAGAAGGAAAACTAAAAAACAGAAAGAAATAACTTCAACATCAACAAAAAGGATGTCCACACAGAGACCCCATCTGAAAGTTACCAACTACAAAGACCACAGGTAGATAAATCCACAGAGATGGAAAGAAACCAGTGCAAAAGGATGAAAACACCAAAAATCAGAATGCCTCTCCTCCTCCAAGGGATCACAACTCCACACCAGCAAGGAAACAAAGCTGGATGGATAATGAGTCTGATGAATTGACGGAAACAGGCTTCAGAAGGTGGGTAATAAGAAAATTCTCTGAGTTAAAAGAACATGTGCTAACCCAATGCAAAGAAACGAAGAATCTTGAAAAAAGATTAGCTGAAATGCTAATGAGAATAAACAGCTCAGAGAAGAACATAAATGACTTGATGGAGCTGACAAACACAGCATGAGAACTTCGTGAAGCATACACAAGTTTCAATAGCCAAATCAACCAAGCAGAAGAAAGGATATCAGAGAATTGAAGATCAACTCAACAAAATAGAACGAGAAGGCAAGAACAGAGAAAAAAGAGTGAAAAGAAATGAACAAAGCCTCCAAGAAATATGGGATTATGTGAAAAGACCTATTCTATGTTTGATAGGTGTACCTGAATGTGACGAAGAGAATGAATCCAAGCTGGAAAACACTCTTCAGGATATCATCCAGGAGAACTTCCCCATCCTAGCAAGGCAGGCCAACATTCAAGTCTGGGAAATACAGAGAATACCACAAAGATATTCCTCAAGAAGAAAAACCCCAAGGCACATAATCATCAAATTCACCAGGGTGGAAATGAAGGAAAAAATGCTAAGGGCAGCCAGAGAGAAAGATTGGGTTACCCACAAAGGGAAGCCCACCAGACTCACAGAGGATCTCTCTGCAGAAACCCTACAAGCCAGAAGAGAGTGGGGGCCAATATTCAACAACCTTAAAGAAAAGAACTTTCAACCTAGAATTTCATATCCAGCCAAACTAAGCTTCATAAGCGAAGGAGAAATAAATCCTTTATGAACAAGCAATTGCTGAGAGATTTTGTCACCACCAGGCCTGCCTTACAAGAGCTCCTGAAAGAAGCACTGAACATCGAAAGGAACAACCAGTACCAGTCACTCCAAAAACATACCAAATGGTAAAGAGCATCTACACAATGAAGAAACTGCATCAACTAACAGGCAAAACAGCCAGCTAGCATCAAAATGGCAGGTTCAAATTCACACATGACAATATTAACCTTAAATGTAAATGGGCTAAATGCCCCAATCAAAAGACACAGACTGACAAATTGGATAAAAAGCCAAAATCCATAGGTGTGCTGTATCCAGGAAACCCATCTCACATGCAAGGACATACCTAAGCTCAAAATAAAGGGATGGAGCAAGATTTACCAAGCAAATGGAGAGCAAAAAAAAAGCAGGAGTTGCAATCCTAGTCTCTGATAAAATAGACTTTGAACCAACAAAGATCAAAAGAGACAAAGAAGGGTATTACATAATGGTAAAGGGATCAATGCAACAAGCAGAGCTAACTATCCTAAATATATACACACCCAATACAGGAGCACCCAGATACATAAAACAAGTTCTTAACAACCTACAAAAAGACTTAGACTCCCACACAATAATAGTGGGAGACTTTAACAGTCCACATTTAATATTAGATAGATCAACAAGACAGAAAATTAACAAGGATATCCAGGACTTGAACTCAGATCTGGACCAAGCAAACCGAAGAGACATCTATAGAACTCTCCACCCCAAGTCCACAGAATATACATTCTTCGCAGCACCACATTGCACATACTGTAAAATTGACCACATAATTGGAATTAAATCACTCCTCAGCAAATGAAATCATAACAGTCTCTCAGACCACAGTGCAATCAAATTAGAACTCAGGATTAAGATACTAACTCAGAACTGCACAACTTCATGGAAACTGAACAACTGGTTCTTGAATGTTGACTGGATAAACAATGAAATTAAGGCAGAAATAAAGATGTTCTTCAAAACCAACGAGAAGACACAACATACCAGAACCTCTGGGACACGTTTAAAGCAGTGTCTAGAGGGAAATGTATAGCAATAAATGCCCACATGAGAAGGAAGGAGAGATCTAAAATCAACACCCTATCGTCAAAATTGAAAGAGCTAGAGGAGCAAGATCAAAAAAACTCAAAAGCTAGCAGAAGACAAGAAATAACTAAGATCAGAGAAGAACTGAAGGAGATAGAGACACAAAAAACCCTTCAAAAAATCAATGAATCCAGGAGCTGGTTTTTTGAAAAGATCAACAAAATAGGCCACTAGCCAGATTAATACAAAAGAAAAGAGAAGAATCAAATAGATGCAACAAAAAAATGATAAAGGGGATATCACCACAGAGTCCACAGAAATACAAACTACCATCAGAGATTACTACAAACAACTCTGTGCACATAAACCAGTAAACCTGGAAGAAATGGACACATTCCTGGAAACTTGCACCCTCCCAAGCCTAAACAAGGAAGAAGTTGAAACACTGAATAGACCAATAACAAGGGCTGAAGTTGAGGGAGCAATTAATAGCCTATCAACCAAAAAAAAGCCCAGGTCCAGATGGGTTCACAGCCAAATTCTACCAGACATACAAAGAGGATATGGTACCACTCCTTGTGAAACTATTCCAAACAATCAAAAAAGAGGAAATCCTTCCCAAATTATTTTATGAGACCAACATCATCCTAATACCAAACCCCGGCCGACACTTGGCAAAAAAAGAACACTTCAGGCCAATATCCATGATGAACATAGATGCAAAATTCTTCAATAAAATACTGGCAAATCAATTGCAATAGCACATCAAAAAGCTTATCCATCACTATCAAGTAGGCTTCATCCCGGAGATGTGAGGCTGGTTCAACATACGCAAGTCTGTAGATGTAATCCACCACATAAATAGAACCAAAGACAAAAACCACATGATTATCTCAATAGATGCAGAGAAGGCCTTTGACAAAATTCCACAGCACTTTATGCTAAAAACTCTCAATAAACTAGGTATTGATGGAACTTATCTCAAAATAATAAAAGCTATTTATGATAAACCTACAGCCAATATCATACTGAATGGACAAAAACTGGAAGCATTCCCTTTGAAATCTGGCACTAGACAAGGATGCCCTCTCTCACCTCTCCTATTCAATACAGTATTGGAAGTTCTGGCCAGAGCAATCAGGCAAGGAAAAGAAATAAAGAGTATTCAATTAGGAAAGGAGGAAGTCAAATTGTCTCTATTTGCAGACAACATGATTGTATATTTAGAAGACCCCATCGTCTCAGCCCAAAAGCTCCTGAAACTGGTAAGCAACTTCAGCAAAGTCTCAGGATACAAAATCATTGTGCAGAAATCACAAGCATTCCTATACACCAATAACAGACTTAAAGAGAGCCAAATCAAGAGGAAACTCCCATTCACAATTGCTACAAAGAGAATAAAATACCTAGGAATACAGCTAACAAAGGATGTGAAGAACCTCTTCAAGGAGAACTACCAACCACTGCTCAAGGAAGTAAGAGAGGAAACAAACAGATGGAAAAACATTCCATGGTCATGGTTAGGAAGAATCAATATTGTGAAAATGGCCATACTGCCAAAGTTATTTATAGATTCAATGCTATCCCCATCAAGCTTCCTATGACCCTCTTCACAGAACTGGAAAAAACCACCTTAAACTTCACATGGAACCAAAAGAGAGCCTGCACAGCCAACATAATCCTAAGCAAAAAGAACAAATCTGGAGGCATCACACTACCTGACTTCAAACTATACTACAAGGCTACAGTAATCAAAACAGCATGGTACTAGGACCAAAACAGAGATATAGACCAATGGAACAGAACAGAGGACTCGGAAGCAACACCACACATCTACAGCCATCTGATCTTTGAAAAACCTGACAAAAATAAGCAATGGGGAAAGGACTCCCTGTTTAATAAATGGTGTTGGGAAAACTGGCTAGCTATGTTTAGAAAACAGAACTGGACCCCTTCCTGACACCTTACACTAAAATTAACTCTAGATGAATTAAAGACTTAAACGTATGACCTAACACCATAAAAACTCTAGAAGAAAACCTAGGCAAAACCATTCAGGACATACATAGGCAAGGACTTCATGACTAAAACAACAAAAGCATTGGAAACAAAAGCCAAAATAGACAAATGGGATCTAATTAAATTCAGAGCTTCTGTACAGCAAAAGAAACAATCATTACAGTGAACCAGCAACCAACAGAATGGAAAAAATTTTTGCAATCTACCCATCAATAAAGGGCCAATATCCAGAATCTACAAAGAACTAAAAAAGATTTCCAAGAAAAAAACAAACAAACAAACCCATTCAAAAGTGGGCAAAGGATATGAACAGACACTTTACAAAAGAAGACATCTACGAGGCCAACGAGCCTATGAAAAAATGCTCATCATCACTGGTCATTAGAGAAATGCAAATGAAAACCACATTGAGATACCATCTCACATCAATTAGAATGGTGATCATTAAAAATCTGGAGACAACAGATGCTGGAGAGGATGTGGAGAAACAAGAACACTTTTACACTGTTGGTGGGAGTATAAATTAGTTCAACCATTGTGGAAGACAGTGTGGCGATTCCTTAAGGACCTAGAAATAGAAATTCCATTTGACCCAGCAATCTCATTACTGGGTATATACCCAAAGAATTATAAATTGTTCTATTATAAAGACAAATGCACACATATGTTCATTGTGGCACTGTTTACAATAGCAAAGACCTGGAACCAACCCAAATGCCCATTGATGATAGACTGGACTAGGAAAATGTGGCACATATACACCATGGAATACTATGCAGCCATAAAAAACGATGAGTTCATGTCCTTTGTAGGGACATGGATGAACCTGGAAACCACCATTCTCAGCAAACTGACACAAGAACAGAAAATCAAACACCGCATGTTCTCACTCATAGGCATGTGTTGAGCAATGAGAACACATGGACACAGGGAGGGGAGCATCACACGCTGGGGTCTGTTGTGGGTGACTAGGGGAGG